>JAKMXC010000132.1:0-110533 GCA_025328345.1 Colletotrichum sp. SAR11_59 | reverse complement strand
ACCCCCATACGAATTTCCATATCTATACCCACAACGATACCGGGAACGGCTCCTCTAGCGACCCTAACCCTAACCCTAACCCTAACCCTAACCCTAACCCTAACCCTAACCCTTTCACGGTATTACAATGCGAAAAGCTAACCTTAAAGTAAAATCCTTCATCACATTTCTTTCTTATGATCTGTTTCCAGTATTCATCCGCACGCATATTTAGATAACAAGTTCGTCCTACACAAGTTCTCGACCATGGTCCGGTTCAGCAGCTTGGAAGACCAACCTTTAACAGCTTTCTTCTCATGCTCATTAAGCACAGTATATCCAGCTCGAAGCTTACAATGTACAGCTAGATGCGCTGGAAGGAAACAGGTGTTTCTAGTGTGTAAGGTGCCTGGTGCTTTTCTGGAAGCACTGCAAACAATTTACTCCTCCTCGAGCGATACGTACTTAGCTCATTGTGGAGCTGAAGAGGCTGGACCAAATCAAATGCTCGACTAGTGGCCTTGTTGAGCAGGTCACAAACCCGAGGGGGTACTTCCCACCCATTTTAAATAATGACCGCAGCACCGCCAAACTAATCATAGGTGGCCGCCCAAGCTTAGCGCTGACTGGGAGAATCGTGAATCAACGTGGGTGAAGCAACATTCGACTGGGAGATCACTTCACGGCGACGCCCAGCTGTGGTACAAACTTGGTCACAAATTCTCCAGCACAGCCAAAACATCTGACGGCCTTGACGTATACTTTCCGCCACAACGCACAAGAAAGCCGTTGAAGACTGACGGCGTCAAAGTTATGAACTCAAAGTCAGTTTACTCGTACATTTCGAAGCAGTATGCTATTGAAGTAGGTAGGCTTATAACGGACGCCTGCGTCTACCCGCCTGTTGGGTTGAGTATTACGCTTAAGCACGGGTTGGCCCCAATTCCACTTCCACCGTAATATGCCCTGAGAGTGCACATGACAGCGAGTTGTATACGCTCACAGCGCCAATCAATTTCTAATATGGGCTGTGTGCCCCTTGTGCCTACCTCGACGTGCGCTCCCGCCTTACAGCCGTCAACGTACGGCATCACACGACATCCCCTTCCCCGCGGATCACCTTTTTGAGAATAGCAACGTCTATCTCAAGAGACACAGCTTAGGCTGTGATCAGAGTTACAAATTTGCAAATGCTGTCGATGTGCAGCTATAAGAGCATGCGCCAAGAAAACCGATGTCGGAGTTGCCGCAGTGGTGCAGTGGAAAGAACCAAAGAGTTTCAAGTGAGCATGCAAAGCACTCCAGAGGCCAATATAGCAAGGTGCGCAGTCTACGTCAAAGCAGAACTTACAGTCCAAAGTATACGTCAAGAGGAAGCACACAGCTGTTGCGTGAAAAGTCTCAACCCAACCAATGCTCAGCAAGTCACAGATCCCGTGCCTGCTCGATACGAATGTGTATTGGAAACAGCTTATGATGGTGTGATCTCTGTAGCCATGACGGAAACCACTCAGAGAATGGCGGTGTACTACCTCAGCCTACCGTTACAGCAGCTGAATCTGAATGACGGGCCTGCCATCAAACCTTGGCGTTTGGCTTGGTCCTTGGGTTTTCTTTTCGCTGCCGTCAAAGGCCAGTGAGGCTAATTTAACTTACAGCACTCGAGGCCTTTTCTCGTGATCAAAGTGTCCATTCGAAAAGCGGCGATTCTGGCAGACCCTCGTCCATGGGTAAGTCCGACTTCTCGTGGCTCTGGATTCTGGATGCAAACCCGTGCCCCAGATTTAGGGCGAGGACTGAATTATCGGTGCCGAGTGACAACCGCTAAAGATGCCAAGCATCCGAATTTGGGTGCTCAGAGAACACCAGATGTAGCATACTCGGGCCACCTGGGACACAAGGCTATCGGGGTCCATCCCACCTTCAAATACTCAATCTCTAGGCTGTCAGAGTGTTGGACTTCAACGTTGGACCAGCAATGCTGATTGTGATGAATGGTTGTTCACTTACTGTCGTCTCCCTACGCCATACCTTATGTTGGAATCAATTTCGCTAGAGGCGAAAGTGCCCCCTCTGATGCAAACCTAGAAACTACTTCAAAGCGTTCAGGTCAATGTGCAATCAACCCATGATTATAGAGGAGTATGCTTGCGAAGAGCCTTCACGATAGTCTTAACTGCATATTTCAACCAGTCAAGCTTTCTATGCACTGTCATTCGGCATACAAAGTTACCATTTCCTGGAGTCAATGAAGCCTGATACAGCCCCGCACAGGTAAAAACAGCCTTACACAGCCCAAAACGTTTCAAGTGGTGAGCAAGTGTCCGTCCGAGTCTCGATGCCATGGATTGGGATCACTGCCATTTTCAAGGGCGTGAAGTAGCTTGGACATTTTGGCTACGAGCGCCGGTCGCCTTCGTGGAGAGGATGAGCGACGTGGCACCTAACCGTTCTCACCAGGTCCATGCCTGTGGATCATAGCTCAAGGACGCATCTGCTCAACCCCTGAACGACAGATTTGCAAAGTGCGATCAAACAGTTTTCCCATCTCGGGTTCGTACTGCTCTCCCGCATTCTGACATCCCATTTCTCCGTCCGTCATCTTCCAGCGTAGCCGATCGGCTTGTGGTCATGATGTCTCGTCGTCGTCTTCAAACTTCAATAAGTACCCATTCTTCCCGGGTTCCATATGTGTTCAAAGGGGAGACACTGGGATGTGAAGCTGTTGAGCTGCACGTTCTGCTGCAGGCAAAGATTCTCAGCCCACTCCGCGTTTTCAAAGTTCACACATGCTACATCAGTCACTATCAGAAGCAAGATATAGCACAGGAGAAGAAGTCGCCTTAGGAAACCCCATGTTCAGTCAGTTCAATAACTCGAGCACAAGATACGCGAAGCGTTCAAGGAAGAGAAGATTTCCAAGATGGTCTTCCTAGGAGTATACAAGCTATTTCCCTCCTAGGAATTTCTGTTTATCTTATTTCAAATGCAGTATTACCACTCAACGTAGACTCTGGGACTCCGAGTTGATTATCACCACTCTTTTTCTTCCCTTCGCATTCTTTTCTCCTCATCCGCCCAAGCTTGGGGATAACTACCTATACGACTCTCAAATGAGTTCGTGCTCTGACTCGTCCCACCTTGTGATCACTCGGCCAACAAACAGTTCGTCACCAATACAGCAGCCCATCGTGGCATCATTAGACAAGCCAGAAGACTTATCACGATGGTGGTATCCCAAACATCACTTCTCGTGCATTCAGGATGGTGGTTATTCATCTTCAATGAAACAAATGCTCCACACAGGTCTTAAGAATAGACCTGGCGGCCGTCTTCATCCTCGCTTGAAATGGTGCTACAGGCGTCAATGCCCATGATTTCACAGTCAAACACCCCAGCATATTGCCATTAAGTCTCGTAGAGTTATAATGCTCTACATCGGCAACAGTACTAGCAATCAGCCGGGCCACAACTTTCAGGGCATCCCTGTTTTTGCCTACAGAAGACGCTCATGTGTACGCGTTCAGTCACCATCCTAACATGTCTTGTGTCCTGACGTATGTTCTCTGCTTACAGACTGCCATCCACCTTGTCGTGGAAGACTTCCCGAAAGAGGGGAAAATGGGCTCGTCTAAATCCAACGTGATCCGCCACGACTGCTCGAGGACTACCACCCAATGGTCGTCCTGAGTTGGAAGGTCGCTGTTTCCAGCCCCTTTGCCGCGATTGAGAGGAAGCCAAATGTTTCCAAGTCAAGATTGCAGTTCCCGTGAAAATTTGAAGGAGTGTGCCAAAAGGCTCACGGGATGGATAGAGAAAGCGGAAAGGTTGCCTCACCATCATCCTCTCCGTCTGAGGTCTAAGCTAGCTTTGGAATTGTGCTTGACCTTCGGTGATTCTAGTGTAACCTTGGTAGTATTACTTGAGAACAGAGCAAAACCTGATGTGCTGTGCGTCGCATCGGACCTTTTGACCTCGGCTGAACGAAGTTGCAATCGAGTTTGTGATAAAAGAAGGCTACCGCAGAACATGATGACAACATGGTCGCCTTGATCGGCTATGCTTGTAGCTGGCGTGTCGATTCACGAGTGATAATTTGCGTTACGTTCTAGGCACATGTTTGAATGGCAATGACGTGGGGTAGGATTGGGTCAATAACGGGAACGTGGTCATAAGGTTATAGACTGTCTTGCCAATTGTGCACAAGAAAACAGCCATTTGTTCCAGGAGTTTGCTTCTTTGGTTTTCTGCTTACCATTTCAAATGCAATTCCCTTTAGTTCTAGAAGATAAAAAAAACCCTGCAGATCAACACTGAATATTCCCCACGGTTATCAACATGAGCACTAAGTTCTCAATCAACGGCACGCTATCATATGGATGTCTTCGACCCGATTGGTATGAGATGTCATCTCTGCACATCGCAATTACCTTCGGTATTCACTTCGTGTTTCTCGGAATGCATGGACTTCTCGCATCGTCCTCGTCGCAGAGATGCCAATGCATGGCTCAACCAGCGGAGTAATGGTGAAGGTATTCCAGATATTCAACGAGCCAGATAGCGACGACGTTATCTGGCATAACTGGTGAGCAAATACGGTCGACATATGGACTTGGGTTGACTAGTCCCCAGAACCAGCCTTTTAATCTATGTGTATGATCCAAACAGCTCCGACGGTCAGAGCTATCCGGAAAGGTGCAAGTGCACTGTGCTGCGACTAAGTTGTCTTCTCTTATAAAGAATTGACAACAGGTGGTAGGTTCGGACAGTTTATGTCGAGCTTCATGTCACATCTCTACCTACATATGCTCGAAGTCCCGAATAACTATGTTGGTTTTGTTGGCATTGTCATCCTTGGTCTTCTCATGGACAAGCGCAGACTACCCAGCCTCTGGATGAGTTGTTGATTCTGCCAAACAAGCAACGCACATCTGTGGTTAAGCGACGTGAAATAGGCCTGGTCCTGGTGAAGGCGAAGCTTGGGTAAGTAGGCCATAGTTAAATGCCGTCAGAGACCAAAGAACACTTCGTTCACATAGATGATGCTCTGACTTCGAGACAGAATACAGAGAGAATTAAACCACATCATTCCTGATTGATAACGACAGTTTGACTCAGTATTTGCGACTGGCAGACATTGGCCAACATCGACGCCGGTTCAGTCTGTGGCTCCAGCCCAACAATGCCGGAAATCCGGACGTGCGAGATCGCGCAAATGGGTACGGAGGTGCTACGAACGAACATTGCGCACATTCTTTCTAAAGACGTCATACACGAGAGCCATCGTGGTGTAAGAATATTGAGCAGAAGACGCACAGGGACACAACGACTATTACTGATGAACCCGGAGTTGTGAGACCGGGCTGATGGTCCGAACACCTTTCCATGAGGTTTGATATGATGTCTGGAATTTAAAAAGGTAGAATACACTCTATTCTATTAGTCAGACCATCAGGCTGGCAAGCAACTGGCATGGGACGTGGAAGCGGCAGTATTTATCGGAAAATGCATCGGAACGTCGCCACAGACTTAAGCTCTTGGTATACACATGAAGCGTAAGACCTGCAGGGCTATCTAGCTATCTGGTATAGACGGAAAAACGCCATGTTGACAGTTCGTTATGCAGGACTGGCTTCACTATTGGAGTGTTGTCTATCGAGTCCACGACGATAGGGCACACGCATGTAATGACGACAAAAAACATAATAATCGGGACGACATCTAACGCCAGAGAAACCCTACATCCATTATATCAGATCTTTCAGAATATCAAGATGGTGGTTGCCAATTACGCTTGCATCCATAAAAGAACTGACCCCGGGACGAAGAGCTGAACAACAGCAACGGATACTAGATGGGCAACCCCAAGATCACCCGTTCTTATTTCTCGACGACATATTCACGATCGGACATATGTATCACAGTATCAGGAGACAGTGGAAGCCAAGATGGAAAAAAACGGTTTGGGCTTGCAGTTGGACATTCCATGGGAAAGACGAGTCTTGTTCGGGAAGGCCTCCCTCTTTGCATGCTTTAAAACGCCACACTCAGTTGCTCTGGTTTGTAACAACAAGTTCATCATCCGGTCCCATCGCTGCCTGCGTCAATCCGCTTCATAACGGGTGCTTTAAGCGTCTTCTGTTGAAGATTCAATGGGAAAGAATTGAAGCTGACTTCTGAGCTTTGGACCTTTGAATGGAGAAAGCCCAAGCTATTTCACTGCATGTGTCTTGGAGCGTCTACCATGATCTCTCCTATGCGAGTATTTCCGCCACGTAGAGACCTTCCAACCAGGGATTTATGTTGTCCTCAGAGTTGATCGGGTACCAGTGATGACTGTCAAGTTCACAAGAGAAAGGACTGATCTGGGATTTGTGACTGATCGCGGATGGTGTTGGCATTCCGCCAGAGCCTGGGTGGCGCATGCCGCGCCTCCTGCGAGAATGGAACGGAGTTGCAAAGCAGTTCGTGCGATCTGAAATGATCTCAACGCGCTCGATTTGCTTGGCCTCGATGGGACGAGCGGAGGCAAGGCCCAGGCGAGTTGGGGTTTCAAACTCGTGGCGCGTCACGACGGTCAGCATGAGATGATTAGTAGCCTGGTAAGGAAGTACATTGGCATGCCCCAATGCAGATGTCTTGGTCACTAAAATGCTCAAGGCTGGGGAGGTCCGGCCCAAAGACAAGATATTGCTGGAATGAATCCCTTTGAACGACTGATCGACCAATGGGGGATGGACTGATGGCATCTGCATGAAAGAGGGCTTTGAAATTCGCGGAACAGAGAGCAAGGTCGATGCTTAGTGTTTCCTCTGGAGCAACGTGTTCAAATCAAGGCACACGATGCGCATGTCGCGATTAGTGGTGTTTTCTGCCGTGCTTGTGGGGGAGGAAGATGCGTCCTCAGAGACATGAACCACTGCATTGAGGCATTGGACTTCACTTTGGGCAGGTTCGTAGCAGGTTCCACTACCGTCGTGAGCTGGTCATCGAGGATGAAGACACCGAGGGCCCCGGCGGGCTGCTTGGAGGCCTCGTCGCATGCGGCCATTTCGCTTCATTTCCGTCGCCGACGAGGGCATGGGCATGATGGTCGGAGACCATTCACGACAGAGACGTCCACATGCCAAAACGCATCAGGGCTATGTAGAATTTGACAGGCAATGTGGTTGTATTTCTAGAGCACTTCCTTAGAGCTGTTGGGTTTTGACGAGACTGGCAGAAGCAGTCCTGATGAGGTTTGCTATCCGGGCTGGGTTATGTGGCTATCCGACTTTGAAGGGCACAATAACAGCCGTCTGCTCTTCTAGGGTCTTTGAGCTCACCATTCCTATGTTTTCCGCAAGGGCGCAGTCCAGTTTTAGACCTCTGCCTTAGCCTTGTCCATCTCGGCCTCGTCCTCCAACTCAGCCAATTTGACCAAGTCTCCGACGTTACTGGCAGCCTGTCCGACGACAAAAAGTGCACGGTCGATGTTCTTCCGCGCCGATACCTTGCCCCTCGGAACCGATGTCCCACATGCTGAGGTATTTGAGGTGCCGCGTTGTGCCTGTCCCAGTCTGGGGGGATTGCCGGTGTCGGTATCCTTGAAGTACAACCGTGAGATACGTGCCATCTCAGCACACAAGCCAATCAACTGTGCTCGCTGCACGGCCTTATCGACTTGGCTGTGGGTGTCGGGGGTCTCGCTCGGCATGATCGTTTTTAACTGTGGCGAGTGGTTGTCGGGGATTCGATTCGGTGGTCGCGTCACCTGGGATGTTCCGGTACGTCGTGCGGGAGTAAGACGGGCTTCCGGTTTCCTGCGTCGCGTCAGTCTGTCTGGACACGCCTTGCAGCTGAACGGAGATTGTGCATTACCTTCGCCTGCACCAGTCTGGGGGTTTTCTCGAACAGCACTAACGCTGGGATCTGTGCTTGATGCGTAATTTCCAGAGTGGAAAACGAATCGGCTTCTCAGGTCGTGGATGTGGTTTGTCTCGGACCTCAGAAGTCCTTCTGCATCGGGGTTTCGAATGTGGTGCAGTAGGGAGGGAGATGGAAGGAAAGATAGGAAAGGAGACTGAGTAAATGAAGGAAGGGGGAAGATGGAGGAAAGATTCAATGATCGACAACAGCAGTGTTTTGTCGTTCCTGCCAGCACGATGTGTCTGTCTCCGCTGATGATAAGATGGCAGGGCAGGTACAGTACACTCACTCGACTGGTTTCTGCCCACCTTACATCCTACCACTATCACTTCAAGTAGGGCGTCTACTGCGGTCCCTGCCTCGTTGGTCAATCACGGTGATAATGACATCACGCAGCGCAGATGAATGCAGGTGCTCGCCATGTGCGATTTCCACGCCCCGTCAATCGAAACCTCTATGGCCCAAGCGATCGAGTCGCAACCGCATGTCGATTGCCGGTCGACCGCCCGGCATTTGAACTCCGATCCTCAGCCATCATCATCACGTCTCTGATCCGACGTGTCGTTTTTCTTTGCGCTCCCTCCCAGCTTTTCTTTACTCGCCCGGCCCGTCTGGCCTTTGTTGCTCGCAGTCTTCCCTTTTTCGCGTGTTTTGACTTCTTTCGCGCTGCGCCGCCCTCCCACTCGCTCCAACTGCCCACTATGGAAGACGACCATGTTGCAGATGCCGCCATTCCCTCGCTTCTACCCCAACGATGGCCGGCTGTTCGGGACTTGTTGGCAGAGCTAGACCAATGTCTGAATCACCTAGCTACCGGACCTGGACCCAACCTCACCGACATCTTTCCTCGCCTTCATAAGGAATTCTGGCTTGCAGCATATGCCATCAAAAACAGTAGCTCCCCTACTGAAGACAGTGGCAGTATCGCCAGCAAAGACGTGCGTGACTGGCCATCATTTCTCAGACAGAGAATTCCCGACTTGCGGCTGCAAACCACCCTCTTTGCCGTCTTTACGCCCACCTACACTACCATAAAGGACAATGCGAACCATCTGCAACGCTTGCACAAGGCCTCTCAAGATCTGGGTTGCAGTGTCTACGATGTCTGTCTCGACTTCGGGCTAGATATTGCCAAAAGCACCTACGCCTTGCAGAAGATATCGGCCCTCTTCTACCGCCATCCTCACATTACCCGGGATGTTCTGGTGTCCGGCCTTCAGGATGAGATGCTCTCCCGGCCCAACCTCAGTCCAGAGACCCCGCCAGCTCCCACTGTCGCCGAGCTTACAAAAGCCATCAAAAGTAAGTACATCATCCATATGCATATCGCTAATTATGTTCAGTGGAACTGCATTCATATTGAAACACCTTATTATCTTCTGAGCCTAGAATGTCTCTTAAATTATCCCTGTGACAGCTTATATCAGTATTCCATATCCAACTCCTTCTTGACTACCTAGCAAATAACTGACTTGGTAAAAGAAATCGCACCTGATGTTGCCTCCCGCGCCACCTCTCGCGCACCCTCTGCCGCTCCCTCCAATAGTCGGGCTTCCAGCGTCCAGCCAGGCCCAGCGCCCGCACCCCCAATGCCTGCAGCTCCAGTGTCCGCAGCTCGAACCGTCCGTGTGATTCCGCCACGCGAATCCCGCAAGCGCGCTGCCGAGAACCTCGCCGATGCCGCCAGCTCCAGCCAAGGCCCTGCCAAGAAGCGCAAGATTGCCGCTGCCGCCCCCGATGACGACGATGAGGATGAAGAGGATGGGATTGAAAAGTCCATTGAGAAGGCCCGCGGCGGCAATGACAATCCCGGACCTGGCCCCGCAGACCTGTCTCGCCCGGACATAACCGCAGAGTCTTCTGCTGTCCGAACCCCTGACACCGTCCGGCAAGCCCGGAATCGTCCTAGCCTGGGTCTCAACGTCCTGCAGCGGCAACAGCGCCGTAGTGAAGCCACTATGGATAGCTTGGGGGGTCTTGACTTTGGCCTGGACGAGGAAGAGGACGATTCTGCCTATTGCCTGGGCCTCTACCGCCAGCTGCTGCAAGTGAATGATGGCAATCCGCCCTACATCATTGACCCTGTCCTTCGTGGTTCCGTCCACACCATTTTTGCTGCCGTCAAAGCTGCTGTTGAGATGGTCGCTGCCGACACAGACGATGAGCAGTAAAGCCGACAAAGCTCGTGTATATCCTTCGTTTTTTTGGTGTTTTTTGGTACGTTTTTGGTGCTTTCAAAAGTCCGCAAGGCGGCTGGAATGATTATGCTGTGACGGAGAGAGGAAAACCGTTTATTCAATTTCAAAAGTCACCGTTTTTGGTGCAGCTTCTTCCAAATTGCCCTGTGGCTTCAAAGAACTCGTGAACGATTGCATCCACCTTGCTTCAAAACAATACCCTGACACTCAAATACCACGTATCAGCAATCGATTGATCATTTCTCATATTCGCTGCCACCAAGCATGCGCATGAGCTTTGAAGTTTCCTAGTCAACCAGGTCATCTCATTTCTGTCGCTAGTGATGTTTTCCGTATGGATGAGCAGCTTGACAAATGCTGTGATTGGGGCTTGTTTGCCTCATGCTTCGTTCTCTCATTCTTTTTGTTTGATTTCTCATTCGCCTCCTCGTTCAGAATGTGTTTCATAGCATCAGAGAATCCTCCTTGCGTATTTGAGACAAACAGCCCCGAGGATGGCCAATGGACAGGGACCTTGCTAGCTTGTACCCTCGTCACTCCTTCAACCCTGATCAGAAATTGCCCTTTCACAGGCCCATGGAAAGCTACATTATTGAGCAAGAAATCATCCATCAACGCTTCAGTTCCTGGTGAACCAGGCTTTCGAACGCCTTGTTGCTTCGTTTCTATCGATTGAGAGGCGGCATCCGGACAGCCTGTGGAGTTTAGGGCACTATTTTGGACGCTGGTCAGCGTACATACGTCGCAATTGAATCTCACGCAAATCTGGATATGTTTTGGGGAGCTCACGCTTGGGTTTCAAATCTTTTCCTCTGTGGCTGTGTTTGAGACCACTGCTTTGTTTAACACGAAGCAGTAGGGTGCTCTACTCATACTCCCGGATCAGGACTTAAAGAGACAACACTCCGATCGGTTCGCTCTGTGGGCAAGCGGCGGTGCCAGCAAAGCCATTCAAACATAAACTCTTCGTTGACAAGGAGAGCAGAAGCTTCCATTTGACCAGAGGGGCTTGCCAATGCCGTCACCTTACGACTTACTCGCGGTGGATTCGAAATTCGCCGGGTCCCCGTTTGGACTATCTGAATTGAGTTCTATCTGATGCAAGCGCGGTCTCGCAGGGTATCTTGTGTCACAAGCCCGGGTTCTCAGGCGGCGATCCCCACAGTATCCGGATCCCTGAAGGAACGTGTTGGTTGATTGCTTCCGAAGAGCTTCCGAGAAGTTTGTTTACCTACATAGATATGATGGAGATCCTGGGGTTTGATGGTACATGAGACCGTTTGGGGTTCCCTCAATTATTGACAAGTGTGATTGCGACTCTTCTGGTTATTCCAATTGAGGAGCCCAAGCATCAGGTGACGGATAAGTCTTCATGTCAATCCAGCGCTCGAAGCAAAAATGGTGGATCGTGTCGCAGCATTTGAGGAGGCGTATCAGGTCTCCAGCTAGGACGATCTCGGAGCCCTCGTAGTAAATCGTTACCCCTCATTAATTCATTAAGAGGCTCTCCTCTCAAGGCCATCACAACTATGGCTACAAGAACTGACCTGTAAATTTCACAAGGCGAGAACGTTTGTGATGAATTTCTGCGCCATCATTACTTTCATCTGTTTCAATAACAGCCACGAAATGCCATCAAGGAGACTCCAAGTCTTTTCAGGGAGGTCTCAGGCTACACGTAATTCCTTCCGGAAACAATCCTCCGACCGACCCGATAACCTTTCCAGTAGCACAGAAGATAGCGTAGACTGCTGCTTCAGGCTTTGTCTGATGTCCGCATGGGGATGCTCTCGCGTCGGCCTTTTCGATAGAAAGTCCAAATCGCGGAGGAGTTTCTGATGCATCCATGTTCAAAGCCTCATTCGTACCTCCCGTCGCGTTCAAAACAACGCTTAACGCTCACCACAAACCAACCCAAAACATCCCCTTCCGCCTCGCTTTCCAGACTGCAAATCCAAACCAGTTCCAACCCTCCGTTCCATGATGGCGTACAACCTGTGCGAAAGGTCTTAGTCACACTCACAGATCGTCTAAGCCTCCATTCGCAGCCTCGACGCGGATCACTTCAGACATTTCATCACTCCAGGTTTGCTGGAGACGGGTAACATTGCGGTAAGTCAGGTGAAGCCCCTGGCGGAATTGCTTCCGAAAGTTGATAAGAAGCCCTACTTTGAAATGAATAATCCGATATGATAATGCGCCACATACGGGAGTGATGGAGATCGTCTAGTTTATGAGGAGTTCTTTGGTTGATCGATCATGACCATCGTCCCGGTACTTCTCAGGAATCGGTAGTCCAAGAAGTGGCATTTCCCAATGTCTCTGAATCTTATCTAAGGCCCCCAAGGTGTTCAATTATCATGCTTCTGCAAGCGGCATCTTTCCCCGTGTCCTAGACAATGTCCCTTTAGCCTGAATTCAGAGATTTGCAGCCTACGCAAAATCGCCGGGGTTTTGGTATTCACCGTGACGGCGGTCGTTCTGGATAAGGAGTTACGCTACTCCTATGGTAAAGCAGGCATGTCTATCTCCATGGTTCATAGATATCTTGGGTCCCGTTCATTTCAATGAACTACTATATACCCATTCTCCACATTACTCATTCGTCCTGCGGAGGGCATGTTCTGGCATGTGAACCAGCAGAGGGTGACGCTCCGTACGAGCTTAAACTCTGGAAAAGAGAAGCTCGTCTTGAGCGGACGCTTTGGTCTCTCGGATGGATTGTACCTTAGCCTTGAGATTGTATATTATATTATCGCAAGCTTGTGGTTCTTGTCTACCTCATGCCAACATCAACGGAAATGGACATCGTCATTTCGGCGAGGAGCTTGAGCGTCTGGAAGGAAGGTCAGACTAGCGTGGTGTTGAGTCAAGCGTCTAAGAGAGGCTGCTGATCGGTGCTGCGCTTCAACACGGTTTAGATGGGCTGCAGCTGAATCAATTTTCCGGAAATGGTGGTCCCAAGTATCGAATGGCTTAATAAAAGAATATTGGAGAACCAAGACGGGAAATCGTTTGGCTACGATGACGAGTTTGTGCACCTAGATAACTTCGAGGGACCATTATCACTGAAAGAAAGATGTGTTCCCATGAATGACACCGGCGCAAGGGACCCATTGCAAAGTCATAATGATTACAGATTTGGGGATTCTCCTCGGAGTCATTCACGAGCTGTTTGTACCCGAGACGGCAAATACGTCGAGATCAACTGGCGCGATCGCCCCCTGAATCACGGAATACAATAGGTAATGGTGCTCCAAAGGAATAGGCGGGACCTCTATGAGAGTGGCGTCTGAAGGATGAGTCAAGGTGTTGAACGTGGCGGTGGACTGTATCGTGGTGAGTGCCTCGTTCCCGAGCCTTGTGGTCATTGATTCAAGGGAACAATGCCCGCCAAAGGAGTCAGGCTCACCAGTCAGTAGAATAATTTTCAATTGGCAGTGTTTAGTTGGGGGACTTGCCCCCAGAGATGTGTTGAACAGGTACGAGATAGGTTTCCTTTCTAATCATCGATCATCACGCATCTGCACCTAGCATCTTCCCCAAGAGGCAGTCCAGAGTAGCGATGAAAATCCCCAAAGCAAGCAACATCGATGCATGTCTCGGTAATTCCTTCCAAGTGCTTCGCATTGAGATTCAAAGCGTCCGCTACCTGGCGAAGCGGTTAGTGGACATAAGGTTGGACTCGGAGGAACTTCTGCAGGGCCCAGTGCTCTGACACGATTCCACGCCCGTTTCACTGAGTGTCTGTTGACTTCCCCTTACAGCTGAGGTTCAAAATTCTCACGGAAGGGACGTGGTAGTGGCGGATATGTCCGAAATTCCGCAGGGGATTGTAGCTCCGGCTTCTCTGTTTACCAAGCTAAACGCACCTTTGCTTGACACGCACGAGGCTCACTCTCAATGTATTGTGTCATACACCATGTCGAGCTGAGAACGGAGGTGCTGGCGTGGTTGAGAGAGATGATGAAGACAGCCAAGTAAGTGTGCGCGCTTGTTTGCCGGTCGTGCTGCAGGCCAACCTGATGATGCCCCTGGGAGTTTAGATTGCTGCTCGCGGGTTATAGTGGGAAAAGCTTCATATCAGCGGCGACTTGGGTTACTTTTGCGATGCGCGGCTGTGCATGGCTGAATGCCGTTGGCTGAGGCATATTCAAGGAAGCCTGCCAACGAGGGTCATGCGTGCCTCGTCTGAATGCTCTTTCGTCACCTAATGTAACCCGTCCACTTGTGTATTGTCTACCTTCATCACCTATTTATTGTCCGTAATTCTGCGTGTCCGGGGCATAGCATGGGGACGTCAAACATCAACGCTCGAGCCGGCCTCATCCCCACGAACCCAATTTCCGATTCCAGAAATTCGAGATCACCTCTGCCATGTCTTAACTTGACTGGGCCGAGGGTAACCGGCTACCATCGGCGCCGCTCGCACTAGGCAACCCCTTTCGACAATTTCAAACGTAGACATGTTGACCGCAGGAGGTCTCTGAGCTGTTTCTCATAACAGCCCGCACTCTGTACATATAGCCAATGCAGCAAGCAGGAAAGTCAGCTCCGACGCATTCGGACAAGTGAATTCTTTTTGGTGTCGGCCGCCAAGTTCTGTGGACTAAAACCGTGAGCGCTTCACGCGATGTGGATGTAAAACAATCTATGGCAACGCTGAGTACCTTAACCTATCCAGAAAGGTCGGGCCTAGTATGCCTTGATCTAGAAACATGAGTACTAGCAATATCTGGCCCTCCATGGTGACAGAGAGTGAATGATGAAGACGGTTGACGATGTGGCTGCACCATTATCAGTGCTCAAGCGCATTTCAGGTCGGCTGGATGCTCTTTGCTTTGAACATTGTAAGACATTTTCTTTACAGCTTCAAAAGCTGGCACTGCCATGGATCTTGTTGCTCGGGCTTATGCTGCTGGGGACTTTCTTAGGATCATCTGACGGAGTGAAGCAAGCGGAACCCGGGCGACTCGTGTCCGAAATTCACACTGTAGAGACCAACCCAAAACAATGAATGAACCGCTTTGGTTGTGATTGTTAGGTGTGGGGTGTTGATAAGTAAATTTGAAAGATGGTAGGAAAGGGGTCTTCGATCGGAACAGGATGTTTACAGAGGTTGAATGGTGTTGTGGTGCCGAGGACGCCATTATGACCATGGTCTGGGCCAGTACAGGTTTATGACAGAGACTACTGATGAGACGTATTATTTCAGATAGCAACCGAAAGGCAGACACACACCTTTTGAATAAAGTTTGGTTTGACAAGGTCAGGCGAAGCTCATTGGTTGTCAACATTTTTATGCCAATCCACGTCCTGAGTTGAGCTCAGCTCTGGCTGGTTTGCTCTTTTGAAATGAAGACATTCACTCTCTCTCGATGCGTGTCGCGACATCTTCTACTTTAGTAGTTCGGTCCGCACGATTATTCTTCAGCTGGGTTGTGGATACTTGTGCCCACACCTCTGGCCATTTGAGTCGTGAAATACACATGGAAGCAAAACGGGATTACGATATCTAGAAGAAAGAGATGTCTATACAACGCTTTTCGGTTCGTTATCTGGTAGTATGATATAAACATAGGTATGGAGGACAGAGAAGAAAATGAACCAGATTCATGGCGTTGAGATTTGTCAGTGGGATTGACATGGACTGTCGCTTTTGAGGGCTCTCTCGGGGACTTGTGACTGCATCAAACCACCGGCGCAGTAAGTGAAACAGTCCTAACTTGTTTGGCAAGCCTCAGATAGCATCTGATCTTTCAAGCGGCTTATAACTATGAATCCCATAGCCTCCAGATAAATGAACGGGTTGAAGCCACCTCGGAGACCGGGCTCGTCAGAGGCTGGTCCTGAGCGTCGCCTCCTTGTGTAAGCTGGGTTGCATCATGTAATGCGCGTGATTTCATACAACGTGCACTGTGGCAGCTCTCTGTTAGTGAAGGTATTCATACGCGTGATGTTGTCTAGGAGTCACTCTCCGATCTTTCTCCAAATTCAGTAGACATTGAATGCTGTAGAGTCCGAAACAGGGACGGCTTCGATTTGACTTGATCTTGGGGAATTTCACTGATTTATCTCAAATGAACATGGCAATTGTCCACCGCATCGATCAAAACATTTATGATATTCAAGCACACATCATTATACGCCAGCTTCAAGTGATTGTGAGCCTTAGATTTCCTCCAAACTGTCTTCCGATCACTAAAGTTGTTCCCCACCTTCAGTTGACTCTTGAACGCCTTATTTCAGAGGGCCATTATTAAATCCCATGTCGTATCATGAATCATGCTGCGGAAACTATCATATTCCTCAACCGTCTTCTTCTAGACACATCTCAGAAGTCATAATCAAAAGCTTCTTGCTTCAAAACTGATACGATCTACAAATCTGGCCCAAGCCGGTCGCGAGGCAGTGAATCCTGTAAATATCTGAGTTACAGGCCAAAAGCGTGATGGCAGCGAGGGCCCAGTGCATGTGGCTGAAGTCCAGGCACACCAGCGCCGGCCATTAATGTCGGCGGTTAGTAGTCTAGGATTTCCTTTGTCGTGACTGCAATGTCCGACTTTTGTCACACAAGCTTTTCCGTGGAGGCAGCAGGTACACCCATTTGCTGTCGTTACCAAAATGAATCAAGGAACCCAGATGAAGCTTGGTAACATCATTCGGAATGCATGACTTGGAGGTCCTTATGTCGTGGGGCCTTGATTGTTTTTCGTGCAGTCTCGATCTGGGATACCGCCAAGAGTCGCCCAGTGCCACCAGATGCTGTCTCTACTGCGGTGCGGTCGTGATAAAAATGGAAAATAAGGTAAGAACATCAAGGTCCACGCCTCCAATGAAGCCAGTGCATTTCAATAAATCTGAAAGACTAAATCAAGAGTTTTGGGTTTTTGTGAGAGCTAGACGAGAGCCTACGTGCGACTTTACGCTACGGACTACGTTCTTTGTATCACATATGAGCCACGAACTTTCACTCCTGTCTTTTCAGTCGATGTGTTCCTGTGGTTAGATCACCGAAATGTCCCAAAGTTCTAAACCGGTTGATGTTCCAGCAAAAGACAGAGTACAGTGTATCCGTATGATTCATATCTATCTTTCTTGCTGGGCCCACCGACCATGGATGGTTCAGTGGAGCAGAGTACCTAATTCGGTAAAAGAGCGAAGCTTCCTGGTTGGAGGATCCCGCTAGATCTGCAGGGTTGCGCGGATAGGGTTGCGCGGATAGGTTTGCATGGCGACTGAACAAGGATGGGTGGCCTTGACTCATCGCCACATCGAGTAAGAGTTTGCTGCATCTAGAACAATAGACAGCTGGGTAAAAAAAATCAAAGCCAAGAACAAAAACACATCTAGACGCTGTCTGAAGAACTGACAACAAGAGACTCGAGCGTCTCATTACTACTAGATGCCCTCGAACTGAACCGCAAATGTTGATCCACACCTACCGAAGAAACTCTTCCGCTTGTTAGTCGCCCGATGTCAATGACGTTTCTGCTGCTCCTGCAGTCTTTCAAATAAATGTCCGACTGTGGGATTGACTGTCGGAAGTAACCTGAATCTCAAAAGCTTCAGAAGTATCTATGTATATTCGAACACAACGGGTGTCTCAGATCAAAAACAAACAGCCACAAGATGATGAATGCGTCATGCAGAGCTGCAGCTTCATGTATTGTTTCAATAAAGAGAAACTCGATGGCGTTGTTCAAGTGAATCTTGCTGCGGATGCTTTTGCTTTTCCCTTCTGAGTACGGTGGCTCGATGGCCGGTCGACGTGATACGGGGTCGGGATTCGAGGCGGGATCCTGACTTGTCCCGGGACGGGTCCAACGTCTGGATGACAAACTTTAAGAACCCTTCTGCTTACTCAGGACTCGCTTGCCAATCTAACGATAATCAACTGGCCTATCGCCCACCGTTAGGGCTTTTAGATGTACGATAGCGTGCCTGTACCAAGTGGCCAGCACCAAAGAGCGCATTGTCATTCAATTCATGGTATTGAAAGCTCAGCGTCTTCAGATGCCTCGCTCGCTGGACAATTATGGGGGTGAGGGGTGGGGATACCCCACTTAAGTGGGAAGTTGAGTGGAAAGCCTCATCCCATTTTCAGAGGCTGGCCATCATGAGGGATTGATCTTGACGGCAGACTTTAGCCTCAGTGCCATGGATTCGTGGCATGGTGAACACTGGTGGCCTGTCGTTTTATTCCGATTCCATCCGCAATTGTGACACAGGTCTTGGAAAGACTACAGTGTCCTATAAGTCGTATAGAAAGAATAATGAGGCCCTTCACGGCTTTCTCTTCCTTCTTCCCTCCAATCTTTTATTTCACACTTCGCCGCCTTTGGGAGCACTTTTTTGAATGTCCTATGACTCTGATGGGGAAATATGATTGATTTGCCTCCGAGCGACTGGCGTCGCTTCACTGTTGGACTTTCTTGAAGAGTTTGCCTTTCTTTGGGAGATTTTCAATAAACAACGATTGTATCGGTAGGAGACATCACCTTATGCCTAAGCCGCAATTCATTGAGTGTTCCAGCCGCATGAGTGAACTTCACTAGGTGAAGGGCCTGGGACTCCACGCAGCCATGCTTGGTGCCAATTCGGCTTTCCCCAGAGGATTTTCGCAAGTCTGCTTCTACAAAGACCTGTCTCTGGCAAACCGACGGTACTTCGGCATTGGAGAAGTCACATGCTATGCTCCGGAGCCACTTCAACTTCACGGTCTTTCGGAAAACCTGCAACATCCGTTAGCTACATTTCAGCCCCGTAGCCTAAGTTGTGGGGTGTTTGTATGGATTCTAGCATTTGAGGCTGTGATTGATGTTGTGAATGCTGATTTCCCGACTGCGTTACGCCAAGAAGATGTCGCAGTCATATGATTCATCAGGTTTGAAGATTTGAACACCCTATCCGGCCGGGACGCTGTTTCTGAGCCCTTGGCAAATCCCTGTGAGTCAAGGCTACTGTCAGCCTTCAAGACCATCTACGCAACTGCACTTATCTTCATCTTTGTCCTGCGCTTAGCCACTAAGGCTGTCATGCTTGGATCCCCTTTGCATCATAGCTGAGAGGTGCGTAAGCCCGCCTCGACATACGGTTGCCGGCATGTCAGACCCCCTGCAGAGATGTTGTCGCAATCACAGACAACAGCAGGCTTTTACAGCTCGTCCACTATGATATAAACACTTTCTGTATCCATTACCAGTCATGAATCCATCTCTCTCCTTAGCTACTACGGAATATCATCGGCGCCGATAACCGCGTTCAAAACACCTCCTTTCAATAGCTGTCGCAATAGCCTTGAGCGTTGTGAGATGCTCTGCTGCACCAAGGCTTCAACCGTATGATCAGTGTCGGCCTCGGCAGCGGATGGAACATCTCAGTATCCGGTCCCCAGCATGTGACGCCGTTCTCCATATAAGTCACAATGTTACCGGGTCTCTGTATTTCGAACGCGTAGGTACACATTCCTAGAGAAACAGTTTGGGCAGAAATATGAGGAAGCATCGGAATCAATGTAGAGAAGGGTTGACCATAGGCTAAGATGAGGGACTCGGCAAGCTCCTTGTCGGAAAGGCTATTTCTACAACGTTTAATGCTCTCGCGAAAGTGAACGTGACAGACATGTTGGTCAATGGCACCTTACAGCCGTCGATTGCCATTCGCAGCCTTCTAGCAGCTACTCAAGATGCTGTTCCAGTCGAATGCGCGGGTCACGACCGGATGGGCAACTTCTTTGCTACAAATATTGCTGGGCAGCTTAGACAGCCCTCAAAAATAAATCCTTCCCCCACGAGTTGTGATGCACAGCGCACGACATCATGACTTGGATCGTGTGATGATCGCCTCACGTTATGAGGATGTAATCCAAACCAAGCCCCCGTGAACGGCGTATATGGCGTAAAACAATGTCACGAGTTTCAATCAGGAGAATAAATCACACGAGTAAGATGGGCAAAGGTTTGCAGCACGCAACGCAAGCATATGACATCGAGAGTCTAGGACATCGAGAGCCCACTCTTGGCTACGAATCCTTCCCGTAGGACTTGTGCTTCGTGCTACCACTATTCGCAGGAGCGACGTCAACAAAGGATGTCAGTTTAAACAACGATGTAGTTCATTTGACCCAAAGCGCTGTTTATCCTTGGGCCAAATGTCGTCCCAATGGAAAGTGAAAACACAGTCAAAGGTGCCAGTCCAAATTCCCGTAGAGTGTGTTCTCTTCGGCAATCTGTGAGGATTCACACGAGACCACAATGTCATTTTGCCATTTGGAATTTTTCCGGCTATTCACATCAAATCTAAATCTCGCCTGCATTATTCAGCTTCGATAAAGCCACATTTAACTAAACGTCACGCTCCGTTGTATTCCCTCAGAATCCAAGTCAATCCATATGGTCAACGTGGTGTCAGTCACCTGACCTCCAATCCGCCGCCTGAGTGAGAACTAGCCGCCAGAAGGCAACGCGACGGGGACGCTGCTGCTGCACAACAATTGCTACTGGCGTTAGCGGGAGATTTCTAATCGCATTTCAAGTTTACCAGATATTAGGCTGGGCAAAGATTGACTTGTACGGTTATCAGGGCTCTCATGCAATCCGTTGTGGAGCAACGAGATCTGGAGAAATAAGAAAGTGTGAAGTTGATGCATTTGCCTGTGACAAATCCATACATTGGCTCTCATCCCTCATGTTGATTGTCAATGAGCAGTACAGAGATGAAAGCTCTGTCTTACCGCTTGACAAATCCGACCACATGAAGCCTAGATCTCTAGATCCAGATATTCAAATTCTCAATGCTCCTGTGTCCACAAAAATGACCTTGACGGACTTCCTGCAGGCAGTCATCTTTCTTCCTTTCTAACTTTTTTCTTCGTAGTTTGCCGCCTAGAGGCGTACCTTGTTAACTGCTATATAACTCTCACAGGGAAATAATTAAGGGCTAGGATAGCCTAAGCTAGAGAAACCTCTATAGCTACTTATAAAGGTATATAAAGAGAGCGTAAATTACTAGGGGGTAAGTATCTTTTTTTTATACTACTATAATTTATTATACTAAAATACTAAAATAATACTATATTTACTATTTTTATAACTATTACTTTAAAAATAATAATAACTTTACTTAATTTATTAGAAATAAAGAGGATAATATCTATAAGTTTTAAAGTAAATACTTTTCTTTTAGAACTATAATAAATTTAAAGAAGTATTATTCTTCTATTATTTACTAATATATATTATCTTCTATTAATATAGTTATAATAATCTATCTCTTTTTAAAATATTTAATAAATTTAAAGATATTACTAAAATATTTAAAAATAATATAATAATTAATAACTAATATTATAAAGTAAACTAATTAAACTATTTAAAATAAGAGAGTTTATTAATAGAACTTAAAGTAGTACTATAGCTTAATAGAGTAGTAGTTAATAAAAGTAGTTAGATATATAGGGGGTAGTTAGAGTAAGGGGGACCTCTTATATATCCCTAGTTATATAAAAATTCACAAAAGAATCCTTCACAAAATATGCAGGCAGTTATATGTATTACTGACGCTATATCTCTTCCCTCTGATGACAAAATAGTGCAGAAGATATATTTCCAGATTAAGCTAGGTTACTAACAGCCACAGCATACTAAGCACAAACAGACTATCTCTTTAATCCTATAGAGATAGTGAAAAGGCTCATACGAGACTCATCCAGGGTTCATCTGCTTCGATATGCTTCCGCAGGCAAAGTCATTGGTGCTGCTAGGATTATAGATTAGCTCTAGGTCACTCGCACGATTCTACTCCAAGCGGAACGCTGTCAGTAACGCCTGTCAGATGGAATTGCATCTGCCTACTACATAAATATACATAGCCGATCAGAGCAGCTATGACAAAGAAAACTATCCTCATGTCTATAGCTCAGTTTGAGTCTATCAAGTTATTATTATACAGACTTCCATATTCTTTTACAAGAGAAATTAAGAGCAAAGGAGGAGCCGTTTAGACACCAGCTTAAGCGACTAACATAAGAAGGAGAGAAAGGAGAAGAACTATGCAGATAGGAGTTAAGAAATAAGGGTGCAGGTAGAGACTAGAGATATAGGTACGCAATAGACCAAAGTGGGAAGAAAAGTGTTACAGTCAGCTATCCAACAGTAGGGTCTACTAATAGAAGCTAGGGATTAATACGTAATAATAGTACACTAAGGTTGTAGTCTAAGTTATAGGTTATAGGCTAATAGTAGATTAGGTCTTTTAGAAGTTAAAGTAATTAGTTTTAAGCTTAATAAGTAATTCGTAGTAAAGGTAAGCTAAGAGTATCTTAAGGATAAATACTAAGTTAATTACTAAAGAGCTATAGAAGTCTAACTATAAACTAAGCTTAAGGTTATACTATATATAAATCCTAAATAGTTCTTTATCCTATTTACTAATCGCTAGTTAGGTATTAGTAAACGTTTAGTAGTTACTAGTAAGCACTTAGTTATTCTAATTAAACGCTTAGTAATCTATACTATTTACTTAGTTTTTTATCTTATTATTATATAACTTATACTATAGTTCTTCTATACTAAGTAAGTCCCTACTATTCTTATGATCCTATAGTATAAATGTCCTATCCTAGCTACCTAATACTTAGGTAGGTTGTTTAGCTATTATCCTTACTTTATAGGTTATAATATTAGGTCCCCTCTCTAAAAGTCTTATCCTTAAAACCTAATATAAGTAGGTTGTTAGTCCTAGGTTAGGGATTTATTAATTATATTTCTTAATTTACTTATAATGCTAATACTATATTAGGTTGTATTTCTAATAATCCTATGATTTCTATACTTTATTGCTACTATTATTCTCTTAATATCGCTAAGAATAGTTTTAAGGTTATACTTTATTATCGCTATCGTTTAAAGGGGCTTTGCTATAAAATACTACTAAGGTCCTTAGTTTATAGAGAGTATATTACTATTAGTAGCACTTATTGCTTTTATAATACCTCTAACGATATAATTTGCTAGTATAAAGTAGTATATACTTAGTTTTCTTCTTTAGCTAATTTATTTATAGTAGAGCGATTAATAGTAAAGTCTTATTATCTAGATAACAAAGAGGAGGAGATAGAGAAACTATTTTATAAGAGAATAGAGGTGCTATAAAAAGCATAAGCAGAGGTTAATAAAGTATTAGTAAAGTTAGATTGTATTTATAAAGCGAAGA
Source organism: Colletotrichum sp. SAR11_59 (assembly GCA_025328345.1). Lineage (NCBI taxonomy): Eukaryota > Fungi > Ascomycota > Sordariomycetes > Glomerellales > Glomerellaceae > Colletotrichum > Colletotrichum sp. SAR11_59. The sequence goes on along the minus strand of JAKMXC010000132.1, from coordinate 87,233 downwards.
GAATAGTTTTTAAAAAAAGTTATAAGGAGATATTAGTAGTTATAGAGGAAGGTGAAGTATCTATAGTTCCTTCTATAGATTTTTCTATACTAGAGGTTTAGTCTATAAGTAGTTTTAGTATAATAGATCTAGATTTAATCCTTAATTAGAATCTTAGTACTCTAAATTTCTTATTAGGGGAGTCTTAGTTATACTCTAGCGTTCCTAGTTAAATAAAAGGTAATTATTCTAGTATTTTATAATTATTCTAGGGAAAGTAGATATAGATAGGTTGTTTTAAGGTTTTAGTAAATTATATATAGGGAAAGCGTTTACATCTTTCTTCTTGTTTTTATTATTATTCTTTATATTATTCTTTATAGATCTTATTATACTCTTACTACTCTTCTTAGGTTATAAGTAGTTTTAGTTTATCCCTAAGGTTGATATAGTTAAGCGTTCTAATATACTTATTGATTTTATCTTAATAGTTAGCTAGGTAGCTATTTAGTTCCTATATATTATCTTTATAACTATAGTTTTTCTATTTAACGAGGTACTCCTATTTATTATTTCTATAGTAGTAGTTAAATAGCTTTTCTACTTTATATTCTAGTTTATTATCTTCTATAATGATGAGGTCCTTTATTTATAATCCTTATAGTACTAGTTTAAGTAGTAAGATATAAAATATTAGGTAGTATTTTATAGTTTTAAGGAGTTTAAGTTTGTAGTTAACTAGTGAAATGACTTATAAGATTTTAAATAGTTTAAGTTTTTTAAAGTTAAGTTTGTCGCTTAGTTGTTTTGTTTTAATGTTTTGCTATATAAAGTAGGTGCTATCTCCCTCTTTTAAGGTTAGTCCCTTAATCCTTCGTTTATTACTAAATTTTATTATTCTTTATTATATGAATTTAAGTTTTTTATATACGTAGTCTTAGATATCCTTAATCTTATATACTAAAGCGATAGCTTTAACTATATCTAAGCTTAGTTAAGGTTCTCTATATACTATTAGCTTAAATCTATAGTTAAAGTAGAAGGGGGATTCCTTAGTACTTTCTCTTATTATACTATTATAGGTAAACTAGGTTATTAGTAGTAGTACTACCTAGTTATCTTAGTTATAGTTAATATATATATAGAGGTATATTTTGAGGATTTAATTAATTTGTTCTATTTATCTATTAGTCTATAGGTAGAATATAGTAGATATTAATTATTTAATGCTAAGGTATAATATAATTAACTTTTAAAAATTAGAAGTAAAGATCTTATCTCTATCTAATATAATTTCCTTAGGTGTTCTATAGTTAGTAATAATATACTTAAGAAATATATAGGTATATTCTTTAGCGTTACTTACTTCTTTATATAAGATAAAGTAAGTATATTTTATAAGTTAGTCTATAATAATAAGAATACTATTATAGTATACTCTTATAAAAGGTTCTTAAGACTTTAGTAGTTTAATAATAAAGTTAAGTAATATAAATTACTAAGCGATTTATAGTATAGGTAAAGGTTATAGTATACTATAAAGTTAGTATTAAGTAGGTTTACTTTTGAGGTAAACCTTATAATCCTTAATTACTTTTACTATATATTCTTTAGTAACCTTTTCTCTATACTATTATTATAGTTATTTCTAAGTCTTTATAATTCCTTAGTAACTATATATAAGGTAAGTATAAAACTCTATAATTGCTTTATTATCTAATTTGCTAAGTAGGCTAGTATTAAATCGTCTAGCTATTATTAAGAGTTTAGTAGCTAGTATTAAGTTTCTATAGTTATCCTTTTTGAGGATTACTTAGGTTTCTTTAGGTATTAAGATATTATAGTTTAGTCTTTAGCTGAGGGTATTAGCTCTACTATTATCTAATCCTTTTTAGTAGATAATTTAAAAGTTAAATCCTAATAGAAACTCTAACTATTATATTTATTATTTCTCTAGTACTTTTAAGGTTATAAAGTATGTGAAATTTTTATAGTTTAAGTATATAAGTACTTTATAGATAGTTTTTAAACGTTTAGGTCTCTATTTTTTAAAGGCTTTAATAATTACTATAAGTTCTTTATTATAGATCTTATAGTTAAGTTCTAATCCTTTAAGTTTTTTAGAAAGGAAGGTGTAGGGATATAGATATCCTTCTAAGTCCTATTATAATAATTATACTCTAATTATATAGTTAGACATATTAAGTTCTACTTCAAATTATTTTATAAGATCTAAGATAATAAGGATTAGTTTACTAGTAATAAGGTCTTTAATTTTCTAAAAAGCTATTTATTATAGTTCTTCCTATCTAAACTATTTATTCTTACGCCTAAGGTTTATGAGAGCTATATTAATTTTCCTATAGTTTTTTATAAATTTTTAGTAAAAGTTAATAAAGCTTAGAAATCCTTAGACTTCCTTAAGGTTTTTTAGTATAGGCTATTCTTAGATAGCTTTAATCTTATTCTTAGATATACTAACTTTTCCTAGAGTAATAGTAAATCTAAAGTATTCTACTTACTATATATAGAACTTATTCTTCTTAAGTTTAACTAGGAGTTTAGCTTCTTAAAGGGTTTATAAGATATTATATATATCTTCTTTATGTTTTTTAAACGTAGGAGAGAAAATAAAGATATTATCTAAGTAGATAACTATATAGATATTAATATATTATTATAGTATAGTATTAATTATATTCTAAAATATTATAGGTATATTAGTAAGGCTAAAAGGTATAATAAGGTACTTAAAATATCCTTTTTATATCCTAAAAGTAGTCTTCTATTCTTCTCTTTATTTTATTATAATTAAGTTATAAGCCCCTTTAAGGTTAAGAGCTATAAACTAATTAGCTTTATATAAAAGTCGTCTTATTTTATTAATAAGAGGTAGTAAGTAATAATTTTTGATTGTTATTTTATTAAGTATATAATAGTTAACGTATAGTTATAGCTTTCTATTTTTCTTAGGTATAAATAGGATTAAGCTTCCTACTAGTAATATTAAAGGTTTAATATAACCTTTTTAGAGGTTTTCTTTAAAGTATTTATCTAAAGCTTCTATTTCTATTTAGTTAAGTCTATAGATCTTATTAAAGTATAGTTCTTTTCTTTCTTTAAGAAGGATCTTATAATTAAAACTAGTATATTTAGGTAGTTTAGTTTTTAGTTTAGCTATAAAAAGTTTCTTATAAACTCTATATTCTTCTAAGATAGATAGAAGTAGATTATTTTTTTATTCTAGATCTATTATCTTTAGTATTTATAATATAGCTTCTTTTGCTTTAAGGTAATAGAAGTATTATTTTACTATTCTTAGCTAGGTTAACTTATTTAAAGCCTAATTCTAATAGAACTATTTAAGGACTAAATTATTATAGTCTTAATAGAGTTAGCTATTACTCTAATCTATCTATAAGTTATTTATTTATAGTTAGAGTATTCTTAGTACTATATTATATATTCCTATATTAGTAATATTAAATTAGATTTTTTTTTTCTAATTTAGATAGCTTATCTTAAGGGGTATAGTTTTATTATAGATAGTACCTCCTTTATACTTAAATTTTTCTCTTTCTACTATATATAAGAGGTATAGTTATTCTTTTCCTCCCTATTATATTTCTAGCCTATTAATAGCTTAGGGGGTAATAAAGTTTACTTTAGCTCTACTATTAATTAGTATAAGTATTATTTATTTATTAATAGTAACTTTAAGCTCTATATTACTCTTATATCTTTATAATATTTAGTAGATAGATCTTTTCCTTATTACTTATTATAATCTATTATTAATAAGTAAGTTTAGTTTTTTAACTATTCTAGGTATCTTAAGTAAGTAATCTATTTTCCCTCTTATTATACCTTTATAAAGCTATTCTTATAGATCTTAACTTATAGAGGTCTTAGTTTATTTTTTATAACTCTCTAGACGTATACCTTCTCTTAGTAATATACCTAGTATTTATCTTATTAGCACTTATCCTACTTCATTTTATTATTATATTAATATCTTATTAGAAACTAAAAGCTTAGTTAGAAGACTATAACGCTATCTTCAAATAATACTATTATCTACTTAATTATTTTAGTTATTAAGTAGATTTTATAGATAGGTTTATTATTAAGTCTTTAAGAGTAGAAGTAGTAGTTATATTTATCTCCTATATATTCCTTATACTTATTATAGAAATATTAAGGCTAAAAGAAGGTTTAATAAAGTTAGTAGTTACTTCTTAATATAAGGTAGTCTTCTATATATAGCTAAAGGGTATAGTCTTAGTCTTATTAGTTTACTAAGGTACTATAAAAGTAACGCTATTATTTATCTTATAATATATTAATTTCTTAGTATTTTAGGAGTAACTTAATTTTATTTCTCTAGTTATTAGTTCTTTCTTTAGAGCTAGAATTATTTATACTAAAGGTAAACCTATAAGTAATTTCTACTTAAGTATATTATTAAGTAATATTATAAAGTTTATCTAAGTTATAAAGTAAACTTTTATCTTCTTTAAAAGTCTAGTTACTAGTTATACTAAGGAGTTATTATTCTATTAGGAGGTTATATTAATATTTTAGTTCTTCTTTAGATTCTTCTTTAATTTATTCGTTAAATTCCTAGTTAATTTATTTAATCCTAGTAGGGTTTCTATATATATATTAATATCTTTCTATATATAAAAGTATAGCTCTTAGTTATTATTCCTATAGAGGGTTATAAAGTTCCTCTTAGATTTATTCTAAATATAAGCTTTTAGCTTTTTAGAGGTATATAAGTCTTCGCTTATTATCGTTTTTTAGTTCTTAGCTTTATATAGAGGAGGTACTAGTAGGTTTAAATCGTTAGATCTATAGTATTTCGTTAAGTTATTTAGCTAGTTTTCTTATAATCTTATTATTACTAATACGTATTATTACTAAGGTCTTAGGATAGGGGTTTAGGATAGTTATATTATACTTAGTTTATCTTAGATTACTATCCCTTAGGTAGTATCTTAATATTTCTTTATCTTTAAGGTAAATCTAGTAATTATTATTATAGTATCTAGTTTATAACTAAGATATATATAGAGCTTTTGCGATTATATTGACTTATTAAAGCTACTTAGCTACTAGCTTCTAGGGAAGCTTCTTAAGTTATTTATAGTTTTTAGCGATATAACTTTATTTATTATAGTTATAGCACTTAAGGTTCTAAAGCTTCTTATTATTAAGCTTAGTTATTATACTAAGATCTATAGGTTTACTATATTATCTATAAGTAGTGCTTTATTATATATTACTTTAGTTATTATAAAGTTTATTATCGTTCTACTAGTAGTTAAACTTCTATTAGGGTTACTATTAGTACTTACGTCTAAAGTTTAGTCCTTATTACTTTTTGCCTTTCTCCTTATAATGTTTAAAGAGTTAATTATTAATTTTAATAGTAAGGTTAGCATACTAAAGGAAGTTTTTAGGGTAGTTAATCTTAATAATTTTATCTTTAACTTTATCTTTAAGTTTTTAGTAGAATATAAAGATCTTAGTTTCTTTAGTAAGGTTAAGCTAGACGCTAAGTTGCCTAAATATAGTAGTATATTCCTTAGTAAACTTAGTCTACTTAAGTTAGGCTAACTTACGTTTAGCCTATCGTTTTTTATTAAGGTCCTAGAAGAAAGAGCGTAGGGTATCTTTAAATCCTTAGAAACTACTATAGATATTATAGGTTTCTATAGAGCACTTATTTAGTACTTTATACTTAAGGAATTCTTCTTAGATAGGTTTAAACTATTTAAAAGCTCTTCTATGAAAATAAGTAGTTATATAAACTACTTTCTTAGTCTAGCTAGTAAAGTCTCTATAGTAGAAGTTTTAGTAGTTTTTAACTTAAATTAGGAATAATTTAAGCTATCTAGAGGTGCTATTATAAGTAATAGGAGCGCTAAGTTTAAGTTTCTATTATCCTCTAATAGAAGTAGTAATAATATTAGTAGTAGCTTAGAGAGTATTAAGTTCTTCTTAAAGTTCTTAAACCTTCTTAAGGTTAGCGTCGCTTTTAATATCCTTCTCTAGCTTTTTATATACTTATTTAGCGTTCTAAAGTTATTTATTAAAGTTATTTATAGCCTACTTACTTTTATTAATAAAGGTTTATATCTCTTTAAACTTAGTATCCTATTTCTAGATAATATATTAGAGTTTTTTATAACCTTCCTTAGTAAAGGAGCTTTCTCTATTAGAGTTATACTTAAGGTTTAATATATTATAATCTTTAACGTTAATAAGTTCCTACGCTAGGCTCTAAGGCTAGTTATATGAGGAAGATAAAGATCCTAAGGTAGGGGACTTAGCTAAAGTATAAGAAGATATACTTATCGTTTTACTATTAGTAGGCGTTAATAGTTAACTTATTAAATAGGAGCAATTAAAGTATTATAGTTAGCTATCTAATAGTAAGGTCTACTAATAGAAGCTAGGGATTAATATATAATAATAGTATACTAAGGTTATAGTCTAGGTTATAGGTTATAAACTAATAGTAGATTAAGTCTTTTAGAGGTTAAAGTAATTAGTCTTAAGCTTAATAAGTAATTTATAGTAAAAGTAAGCTAAGAATATCTTAAAGATAAATACTAAGTTAATTACTAAAGAGCTATAGAAGTCTAACTATAAGCTAGGCTTAAAGTTATACTATATATAAGTCCTAAATAGTTCCTTATTTTATTTACTAATCGCTAGTTAGGTACTAATAAGCGCTTAGTAGTCGCTAGTAAGCGCTTAGTTATTCTAACTAAACGTTTAGTAATCTACACTATTTACTTAGTTTTTTATCTTATCGTTACGTAACTTATACTATAGTTCTTCTGTACTAAGTGAGTCCCTGCTATTCCTATGATCCTGTAGTATAAATATCCTGTCCTAGCCGCCTGATGCCTAGGTGGGTCGTTCAGCTGTTATCCTTGCTTTACAGGTCGTAACAAAAAGGAAGATATAACAACATTATGGTCAAGGTGTGTTGTAAATAACAGGTTAAAGGCGACACTTCGGACTTGAGAAGACTTAATTACCTGCTGCTGCTCGAAAGTCTGGTAGGAATTGGATTGCGTCTCCTGACGGGGCCCTCAGCATCACATGAGTACTTGGTCTCATCTCAAAAGACCATGTTCAAGATATGCTGAGGTACAGCTTGCACATCGGTAGCAGAAACTTGTATCCCATAGCGGTGACTCTTCCGCGGGCGGTAGACCTGCGGCAACGAGCCGGGCAGCTAGCCGGGCACTCTCTCTGATCCGGCATCATAGGCTGCACCTCATTGTTCTCGACTATGCATGCCTGGCATCTCGCCTAGCCCTCCGCGAGCTCGCCGTTTCCATGTCCTCTCTATTTACGTTCGTGGTAGCGGAAACACCATCTCCCAGAGAGAGATACGTCCGCCGGATTGAACGTCGAATATCCCCTCGGCAATCTTCCCAATCTACGACCAGGGTACCCCCTCTGAGTTTTAGCCCTCACGGAAGTAGCCGTGGCACGAGGCCTGCAAACACCTCATCACCACGCGCAAGAAAGTTGATTTCACCCGGGATTTCACCCGGCTTGACGGCCGGTCTTGTCGTTCCAGGTCGACCTTCAACACCGAATATTATATTCCTCACATGGTCGTAAGTTCTTAGAGGCATTATTGCAGCTAAACTCGCGCGATCGATCTTATCAGCGTCACTCGTAAGTTTCAGTAAGCCCTTACAAAAGCTGGAACTCATAATGAAGGCTCTCTTCATCAACAAGCTCATGTTCACGATGTCTTTCTCTGTTTCTATGACCATTTAATGCGACAGGAATCTTTCACATAGAATTCCAATTGCCCCTACGGCGTTCTTGATGTTTCTCTCGTCCTTGTCGGTGGTGATACGATGGCAGCTCCGCGATCCCGATCTTGAGGCTGTTAGGCGCAAAGCTTGCCTCTTATGGCGGCCACAAACGGGCTTCGATCGTTATCGCGCTCAACAATACATGCGTTAAAACTCCAGCTCCACTCCCCTTTGCAAAGCTGGGCATCGTAGTTCTGGTGAATGCGTCCCGAAGTCCATGTGAGGCATGCGATAGACCCTTTTGTGAGATGTTGTCTTACATCCGTCGTTTCCCCAAAACAGCGACAACAACTAACCTTCACAAATTTTTCGATATAAGCTGAGGACCGGCCGCTTATGCGTTATTCGCGTGAAAATTGCAGAACAAAACCAACGGCTAGAAGTCTTAAATCTTGGCGTTTATTCGACTCTATATTTATGCATGTTTTCAGCGCCTTTGGTACAACAAGACATGTGACATCTTCAGGAATTCGGTGTTTCTCGTCAGATAAATTGAGTCACACTGCTCAAGCAATTCTACAAGAGAATCCAATCCAGTACAACCTTCTTACAAGCCTTCAGCCAGAGATTACATTTTCTCAATGAAGGTGTCAAGTGTACTTCCTCTACAACAGACATTACGCCCTCCAAACAGCCCTTAACACAAGCTAAGTAACGCTCAGATCCTGTAAGTTGAATAGGCACGTATCGGTTCAAAGGCTTACAAAGGTGACTTTTATTGAGTGGAAGTTCACCTTATATTTAGCAAAACTTCCCGCAAGTCGCAGTGAAAAAATCAGTTGGTCGGTGAAGGATGTTTAGGTGCTTGAAGCAGGCGTAATAATTCGACCTGATTACGGCGAGGGAAGCAATATCGAGTGACGCAACTTTCGTGATATGCTCTCTAGCAGAAGTCCCCAGCCCGACAGATCCCCAAGAGATGTCCCCAAGAAAGGTCCTCACTTCCAAGAAACCTCTCCTGGCCTAGACTTGTGATTCCGCCTTTCTTTTCACGTCATATGTTTTACGTCTACCGCCCCGTCAATGACGGTGGAGGTTGCCTTGCCTGAATTGCTGTTGGAATCTTGTGATGGACATTGATCAATCGTCTAGGTGCGCTTGTGTCTGCGGAACGCGGTACATAAAAATGTCAGTGTGATGTTTGATGGTCGCAGCGTACGTCCAGATTGCTAGGTATATATGACTGAAGTTTGGTCTGAGAGAAAGAGGAAGACTGTCCAGCTGTATAGAATGCTCGCATGTTAGATCAGTTGGTGTATAAAACTGTGTAATAGCATGCGAATCAAAAGTGCTACAAAGACGTTATCTCTAGGTTAGCTGCCATTCGGCTTATTATATATCTTGTTGATGGTTAACAATCTATTCTATAGTTGCTACAAGCCTCAAGATTACCCGCTGCCTCTGTCGTCTAACACTCATTGCTTCCTCAGCGTTAAGTAGCGTGTTCAGTTCATGAGAGAATCCAGGATACCTTAGTATGATCGGACCTCTTTGGGCAGAAGACGTTGCTGCGGAATGAAGCTGTGATAGGGCTTTTCTACATGTTCCCTTTTGAGGGGCGAAAAGCCGAACAATACAGCACATGGAATAGCTGGAGGTGTCCATGTAGTTCGGTAGGTGACACCTTGCAATAATCAATGAGGTATCGAGATGATTGATATCAAGAGCAGCCAGGCTGCAGTAGTGGAACGCTCCTTGAGCAAAATTGGGTCGCTCGAGAAAACCGTTAAAGCTAGCGAAGTATGAGATCACAGTTTCGGGTGGGAAGTGGGGTTGCAGTCGATCTTAAAGCGTAAGAATGACTCTAATGGCCGACCATAGAAGTATCTTTGTGAATCATAGCACATTCTTGTCCTCATAAATATTTCTATTAGACTCATACGGCAGTCAACAAATTGTGTGTTTAGGCGGGAACATGGTATACGATCGCCAGAAGGAAGGGAGGGGAGCATGGTACCCCGCAAAGAGATCGACCTTTCAATTAATGTATCATAAACGCCTCAATAACCAGAGTCTAGCTGTCTTTGGGACCAATCCGATTGGTATCGAGAAGCTATTTCACCCAGGTGAAGCACGCAGAGCAGGAGTCAAGCAGAGAATGAAGCCTGAATTCCCCGTCGACATCACAAAGCAGTCACAGCTGTTGTGGACTCGGTAAGACGTAAAGAAATGTGACAACCAGCAACCGCTGGTATTCTGCGCAGCTTGTGCTGGATTACCCATCGTTGATCACTTCATTCAGTGCACGCGTTGTTGGATCTTTGAACAGATACTGTCATTATGAGGCGCAACATTCGCAAATAACATCTCACGGATAAGGCACATGTAGCGCTCATGACTGCCGATAGACAGCATCGAAGACAGGTTTATTGCGAGGAATATAGTGCCCACAAATGACCCCGAGACGTTCAACGTGTTTCGAAGCTTCATGAGACACAAGCTTCATGAGACACAAGCTTCATGAGACACAAGCTTCATGAGACACAAGCTTCATGAGACACAAGCTTCGGTTTGACACAATCCGTTTTCTTCAATCCCTTATTTTATCTGAAGTCAGACTGACCAGTATGTGGAGTAGTCGAGGCTGTGTTGATAAGGCAATGCGAGTGCGTTGATCCGCTGGTCATCACTGTACCTCGGAATTGCCGAGCTAGTCGGTCACCAAGGATTCCGCCCTTGAAATCCCCTCCCTGGGGACGTCTGACTCTGTCAAAAGCTCATTCGGCTGCTGAGAATTTAAGCACGGAGATCCTTTGGTTCATTTCCCACGTTTCGATATCAGTTGGGCCAGTGTCAATACTACTCAAGGAATCATCCCCCTGGCTTTGAGGTTGCCACTAAACTCAGTGAGTCGCGTCGACCGTGATGCAATCATCAACCTGTAGTGGATATGAAGTCCCAAGTGCGGCAACAAGCATTCAGTCAGCAGGCAGGACAGTGACTGATATCTCGAATCTCAAGCACGAAGTCTGGGAACTTCTTGGCAGCGAACCGATGGATCCAGTGAGTTGGAAGACGTCAGAACTTTCCAATAGCATGTCAGGTACACTCAGCCAAGCCTCTCGGCCTACCACGAGTTGAATACATGCCTCGAGCAGTTTCACCCCGAACGATTCAGCCAAGTGGCCTTCCTGGGAAGAGCAAACCCCAGTTGGTCTAGGTGGCACTGTCTCTTGGCTGCGCACCGTGGAGACAATGTTCTGGGTGCTTATTAGCCTGCCATCCTTACTTTCAGCATGTCAGAGACTAGCTCGACTGCGACATGTTTAGATTCCGGGCCATTTCTTTTTCATTTCTGTCAATTCATCACACCGTAGGCTTCATTCCGTAAATGTCAACCATTCGCAGAAAACTAGGGAGGCTACCGCACTCAAAGCTTTGCTCTTCAAATTCAACAATGCATTTTCGGTTTCTGGATGGCCATGGGATGATTCAGCGTTTCAAGTTCTGTTCAAGAGCCATGCTTCTCCTCATTATGTCCGCAAATGCTCACTCTCTCAACTTTCTCACCGTATGAAAATGTTGACATCGGAGTGTGCGAGGATACCTTTGATCCATGACAGGAGGAACTTCACTACTCAACAGGAATATCTGGCAACCTCGAATATACCTGCTGCAGAACGCGCCAGTATCAAAGTCCCAGGCCTTTAGTCGGGCATCTCTGTGGCCGTGTTCGTTGAATGGCCTGTTGGACGACCTTTTGCTTTCTCCGCTATCTTACGCAGGGATTTAGAGGTCTCTTATGTCGATCACATCAAATTACCGGTGTATCGATTCAAGTTGATCAGAGCTGTGCCGATTAACTTTGTGTAAGCAGACCCAGAGGTCCAAGTACTGTTTCGAGTGCCGAAAGGTGTTGCGTGGAGTGTAGACCACGTTAGCACGGACGCACCCGAAACGAAGAACTGTCAACAGATTTTGGTTGTGCCGTACCGTAGATGATGGATGTCAACGCATGTTCACGGAGGCAAAGAAGGCATATTCTATCTGGGGCTGTTCATCCAACGTCACACTGTCCCCGATGCGCCTTGCTGCAGTATAACCTCTGCTACCATCCCTTTTCCTATTTCATAGCTATTTCGGTACAATGATAAACCTTCAGAAAGGAGCCGTGGCCCGACAGATATTTGCCGGCTGGTCTCATCTATAGCAGTTAATTTCGCCGAGGATTCGTTCTGAGCGATATTACTGAATGACAAGTCATTGTAGATGCGTCGGAAAGCTGGGTTCGTTCTGCCATGAAAGAGAGACAGCTGTCTGTTATCTGACAAAAGGTAATTCGGAAGCCTTACACATGCACATCATTGACACCGAAGTCGTCATTCTAGCTGGGCTGTGAAGATCCTGAGACAGATTCTTTAGGTTGTCGGCAGACCCAGCAATTACCTCGCTAATCTTCAGTCAACAAGGAATGAATACCATGCGCCGAACGGGAAAGAAATGGAGAAGAGCTCATCTTCCACGATGACTGATGACGCTCCTCGGAATACCAATGAGCAGTTCGTTCATCTGACGGGAGGCTCAAAAACATCCCCAATCCGTGCGTTGAATTTTTATTCCCAAGTAAGATAGTCAGGGATATGGAAATAATTCCTAATGTTTCAGGCCCTCCGTTGAAGTTGAAGTACAGATCCCCGTCATTTTTCTCATGCCCATCTCAACTGCTGATACGATTGTTTCCGAAAGTACGTAAGTCCCAGCTCACATAATGTTTCACAACGTCGCTTCGGTTGCTACATGTGGATGCAAACAAGGCCACTCAATCGCTTCTTGCTTTGTACGAAGGTGCGAACGTCTCAAATTCACCATGCTGCAATCCAACAGACAGGGCGGAGTGTGATGGCGGGATCATTTTGCAAGGCCATTCGGGGACAAGAGTCTTTCGACTTGAACTTCAGTGTGTGGCATTCGTGGACGAAGCATTCGAATACAAAGTAACACACCAACAGGACATGCCGTGTGGCGACTGTAGTCCCGTACCAGGGCAAAAGATCTGAAGCCAGACCCGTTCTCTATAACCACTGCAAGGGAAGGACAATGGTATGCAACCAGTGTGAACTAATATGACAGCTGCAAAAGGCATCGTCCAAATTCCGTTTGAACCAAGCCTACCAAAAGCCGAACGATTCCCAAGTGACCGAACCAAATGGCAGCCTCGCCGACTGAAATAGAGATAGCACGTCCGGGAATGTTCTGCAATGGTCCTTGGTTTCTTTTGTGATTGTATTTGTATTATACCGGTCAATGGGCCCGGCTAAACGCAGAATAACAGCCAAATCTGGAAATGTTGATGAGACTGATGTCTTCTTTTGTTCCTCTCTTCAGTGGTTGATGCGAATCGGTAACTGGTTTCCAAATACCTAGTTGGTTAATTCCCACTGCCGCACGCCGAGGCTTCCCAATGAGGACCTAAACTGCAGGGCCAACTCTTCAAAAGACGGGCCTTCTCCGTTGACCAAAGAGTGCGAGTCGTCCCCGATACTAGGTGGCCGGGTGCTCTTCTGAACAGGGCCGGCGAATCACTGTGGGCGTTCTCCAATGACACATTTCCAATTCTTTCATGTATAGATCATGATCTCTACTTATGGCTGCATTCAAGTCCTCTATCCGCTTCTCTGACGTAGAGCGCAGCTCCGTCACATTCTCCTCGGTGGATTTGGAACGCTCCTTGACGATTATTCCAGCGCACGTCCCTGTCGTCCAACAGCATCGGCATGTCGTCCTTCCATAGATCGGTCTCTCTTCTCCAGCTTGTTTCCAAATACCTAGCGGTATTTTGGCTGATTCAGGTCGAGGGCGTTGGGTTTTGACTGCGTAGTTTGATCAATCTCACAAACATGAGGGTTCCATCCGCCCTTCCAGGCCAATTATTCTGTCTCCGTTTTGAGGGTTTCTTGGCAGCTTAGTCTGCATACTCGTCTCTCCGGACTTTGGTATGGGTTGGGATTCGTCTTGATGTCAATTCTCCGGGTTTGTGGCAGACCTGACTGAGCCTCTAGATAATTTCAGCTGAGATGTGTGGGCCTGTCCTAACCGTTCTGACTGCTGATTGTTTGCCGGTGCAGATCATGGCCCTCTTCCGAAACTTACCATTCGCGCGTATTTGTGACTCATATTGAGGTCAAGAAGGGTGTTCTCGGTCCCAGTGGCATGCAAGGTCGACATTCTGTTCATCTCCTTCACAAGTTGTCTCGGTTTTGATGTTCATAGACGGCAGGGCGGCGCGAATGTGTCATCCATGGACAAGCGAAGGTGGTAATCCGATTGCTCTTTGCCGTGTACTGCGCGTGTTCTTCTGGCGTTGTGGTCTAGTTGTATTTTCACGGGTGGTTCCCTTCCCCCATGGTGGTATGAGAACGGATAGAATGGTTTATGCGTTACTACAGTGCTGCTCCAACTGTTTTTTACTCGTTGTCTTGTTGTTCCCCACAGACTTGTCCAGGAATTCATGCGCCAAGCACCCACGATGGAGAACTACCCAAGCTGTGTAAAACCCCGCTCAGCTTGCTTGACTTTGCCGATTTTGCCCCTGATACGTGTGTGTATTCTACATCTGAATCTTTCTTCCCTTCTAACTTTTCTTCTTCGCAGTTTGCCGCCTGGAGGCGCACCTTGTTGACTGCCGTATGACTCTCACGAAGTATTGTTCATCATGGTGCTGAGCTATTTGCAGATTGTTGATGGATGTGTTTCAGCTTGCGTCGTCGTAATCGGTTGTATCTCGTCATGGCAGGGGAGATTTCCGAATCACAATCGCTGGACAATTTGGGGCTCGCATGCTGATGCAGGCTCCTGTTTCCCTTACATTTACTTCCTAGTTGAGGGCTAGGATAGTTGGGCACTGGTCTTCCACCGTCAAGATGGTGACGTCTCCTACATAGCCTTGTGTCATTGTGGTTTGGAGCGCGTTGTATCTGTCGATAAAGCAGGGTTCCAAACAGGGGTAGAGCGTAAAAGGCAGTCATGGTTCTCTCTGTATAGCAGCGTCGGCTTCGTACGCACCTCAGAGTTTTCCAACGATCGACATGCATCCTGGATTATGGCTTGGTATGACTAGATTTCACTGAACGGTTTGGTCTTTAATTTACCTTCAGCGCAGAGAACATAGCAGGCTTTTGTGGGCTACTTTAACACATTTTCATGTCACAGGAAGGAGCATCAGCGTTGCGACTTGCTTTTTGCCTTGTTTCATGAACGGTAAATCTTATGACGACTATACGGTGGGCTTCATCTGTTTCTTTGCTTTCGTGTCCACCCACGTGCACTTCGGGTTGAACGGCAGCCGGCATGTTTTACCAAGTATTTCAATAATCCCGCTGCGACTGTGTCCACGCCTTTATTTCCTTGCGGCGGTTGCTTCTGGCTGGATCCTACTTCGCATGTGCAAACATGACTGCCGACACCCGGCCGACCAGGCCAAGAAGGCTTGGCCATCGACACAACGTCAGTCCATTGGTGACTCGCGACAAGCCAAGACGCTGCTGGAGGATATGGCGGCCATGATGTAAGCAGCTCCAAGAACATAGAAATAAGCCAGTCGAACAGCCAGATAACAATCAGGCGAAATGTGTAGACCATTTTATCCGTCTTCTACCTGCCCGACACCTTATCGAGGTCTCGTCCGCCGTTAAACAAGTTCAATAGTTGAAACGCCTTGAAATACGACGCACGGCGCTGGAATAAAAGAAACACATCACTCCACCCGTTCGATTCATGGTTGTCAAAATCCGTTAAGTCACATATTCCTCATCACATACACATGACTCTCGAACACTTCAGCTGCATGCTATTAAAGCAAACCATGAATACAGAGGGACCAGCTCCTCCATAGCCACGATTGCGGTGATGATATTTGGAATGTAATTGCAGAATTCAGAAGATAAATAGCCACATAAGAGCATGCGAATGGCCCCGGCCCATTTTCTTCGTCGATGCAGCCAAGTTCCATGCATGGATCGGATCTCAGAAGCTTCAATCTAAAGCATTCGGCATACGCCGTCATTTCCTCATGTCAGCAACATGTTATGGAAGGAAACTGACGCCGTTCTTGCCCTCGCCCGCATGACTCATGCCAGTCGTACCACCTCTATCATCTCTGTTGCTGGATTCCTTCCAATGGCTCTTGCTTTGGAGTCTGACGCAACCGCCGCTTCGGCAAGATTTCCACATGTTCCCCGCAGCCCGAGTCTGGTCTTTCGCTGCGGTGGAATGTTCTTGTCATGAAACCAGTCGAGAAGGCGTCCGAAACATCGCCTGAGCCTCGGGATGCATCAGAAACGGCGCCAATCAGTGATGCACCTTTTTCGGCATTATTAGAGTACTTGTGATGCCGTTGGGATGTAGGCGAACGGGGCTGGGCTGGTAGATGAATCGCACGGCTGCTTGGTAAGACTGACACTCGCCGTAGGAAAGTTGGTGATGACCTTGTCTCCGAAAGGCGCCGCCACTGGAGAGCTTCCTGGAAACAAGTCGCTCTAGACGAGAGTCGAGGAGATGATGAACGTCTTCTTAAAGCCCAAAGTTGTTGGATATTCCGAGCGGCTAAAGACCGGCGACGATTGGAGTATGTTGTTCCAGGGAATAGTACAGTCGCAGACTTCAGCCTGTTCATCGCTCGACTGCAAGCTGTTGAGAGAATTCCGGCGGCTTCTGATGTTGCTAGTCCGCGGGGAGACCTCTGGTGCTCTTATTCTCTGTCCGACCGTTGCTCAAAGCATCGCAGCGACCAACAAATCTTCCCTGATGCCCTTCAGCAAGTGATAGTATGTCGGCAATGCTTATTACGCATGCTTTAGTTCTTAGAGACTGCCAGGGGTCAAAAGCTCTTCCATTGAGCGTCCTAGTTTAATGAATGGGAATGGAAGGCCGGAGCATCTGACAATGACTCGGCCCGGCCAGCGAGCTAGTAGAGTACCTCGTTGGAGTGCCAAGGAAGAAGCGCCTTATGGACAGCCATGGACTTGTCAAAGTTGTGAAATCATTAGTTTGCACGATGAGCATCGCTCGGCCTGCAGGCAGCAGCTCATGAAAAGACGCAAGAATAAGGAATGGCTAATTCTGGGGGCTAAACCCCGAGCTCTTCTTAATTTTCAAACACGTCGACAGAACTTCATCATTTCGGTTCGACTCCTTTCATTAACCAGAACAAGATCGATTCATTCCTGACAGCGAGACTCAATATCGCAAACGGCACCCTGCGATATGTGTCAACTTCGAAAACAACATTGAGCTGTGGTGCGGCATGGGCCACCCATTCCCCACTCACGCAATTGGGCCTCTCCAACCATACAAGTCATCTGGGATGCGCGGCTTGGTCCGCCACGGTACCGCTGCTATCTGTTGCGACTTCTGCAAGCCGGCGGCCCACCCCATAACGTCCCTTGCGACGGCAGTGTGCGACATCCCCGACATCACCCCTGTCACAGCCCTGGACACCTTCGTGACCATTCTGTTGGGTATCAGGCGCGTCTTGCCCTGCTTTCGAGAACCGCCAGTCCAAGAGCCCTCAGACTAGAACTGAATGAACCAGGCGGACTTGGAAAGTCTTCTGAAGCCACGCAAAACCGTTCGCAGGTCTGGGGTCACATTGACATTCGTCGGAACATGGTGCTCGTTCGGCCGTGGCGAGCTCTGGTATTGCAATTTCATGTCCTGAAGACAACAGCGTCCGCGGGAATAAAGACGAGAAGCGAAACCTAACAACTCTCCTGATGGTTATGAGCAATACGAAAGAAAAGCATGCAGGGAGTCTTACTTTGTATCACAGTCAAGTTCAGCGCATGATGTCACGACGGTGCTGTTCCTCGGCGGAGAATTTAATGGTCTTGGAAGGGCTGCCTATAATCTGCATCGCACGCCGCAATGAGTGACGACAGCTGCTGCTCATTCATTGCACCAGCGCTTCGGTCCGCACTCGCATCGTGACGGCCCCGGACTGGCTTCAGCCTCTGAGTCGATGGGAGGCCTGAATAAGTCGTCATGCACTGGCTTAGTGTTTGAAGAATCGGCGAGGTGATGGAGTCGATCAGATTCAGAAGTCTGCACAGACAGCTGCATCTGATTCATTCCAAGGCCCGTGACAACATTGAGCACAGTGGCATGGCACTCGCCTAGGTCGCATACCTACGCGTCTATCTTTCGCACCACCAATATGTGACTCCGACAGCCCGGCGTTGATGGTCATCCTCCGGAGCCGAACTGTCTGCTGCGTTAATTCTGCTCGCGACGACACCCGTGCCCGAAGCCTCGGTCCGCCAGAGATGGGCTGCCTATCACCTCGGCACTAGACACGGGGAATCCCAGCAGCATCTTCTCGCCAAGCCAACCGCTCTGGTGATTAGTATATTCTCAGACATCACGAAATGATGGGTGTGCGTGTCGGTCATCACAGCGAACAGAGCTATTCTGGCTAGCACAAGAAGGGCGGCGGCGTAGCAATTTGACCTCGCTACTTGCTGCGTCAGCAAGCAACTATTTGCAAACACACAAGCAGTGCACATCTTTTCCCTCCCTGATTCATATTTCCAAAAGAATCAGGTCCCAAAGCTAGGACGATGCCGGTTGATAGCTGGAAGCCAATTCTGGCGGAACTTTCGCTTTGCTCGACAGTTGGAGATGCACGGCCGCTGACGGGACCATTGGGCTGATGTATTCCATGTTGAAACGGCTCTATCTCGTATGACCGGGACGCTCCTCCAGTCGTCCTTGCAAAGCACTGTATCCCCATTCTGTGACCTTCTCCACCGCCGTATTCTTCTGCGCCCGTGGGACTATTGTACCAAAGACAACAGTCACGGTCAGGCCAGCATGAGTCCATTTAGCGGATAGTCATCTTGAACTTGGCGGGGGTCTCGGCCATATCTCGCTGGGCACCTGAGCCTGGGGTCTTCTCCTCGCTCCGCTCGTCCTCGTGTGCGTCCTTGCGGGGATTGGTGTCGTGGTCAAGGGCTTCAGGACGGGTCGATCCGCCGACGGTCGTGCCAAGGCGAGCTGTGCGCCACATTGCCAGAGGATTAAGACGGCCGGCCGAAGTGCTAGGGAGTCTGAGACAAGCACACGGATGTCAGCAATAGTGGAACTTCGGGATGAACATTGCAGATGGGAAGGTGGAGCGCTGACCTAGGCCTGGCACTGCGATGCTTGGTAGGGGGGAAGAGTGCTTGGCGAATAGCACCTGTGTAGGGCGAATCAGCGACCGACTTCTAGTCGTCGCTTTTCTTCGAGTTTGCGCTGTCGCTGGAACTAGCGTTGCCGGTTGCGAGGGGGAGGGTGCGAGGATTGGCCTCGTTCGCGCGGGCGGCATCCTCAGGAGACGAGTTGGTCATGGTGACTGACGTTTTCGGTTGAATTGAGTGGTGTAATTTGCGGTGAAGAACGTTTGCAGCAGAGCGATTATGGCTGGGTGTTGAGGCGAGATGAGGATGAGAGGTGGAAGAAAAAGGATCGGAGCAATGGACCGTCCTGGTGGGAGGTAGGTAGGTACCTTGCAGTGTACCGGATGCCTTCCAATTCAGAAGTGGGGAGACCAGGCAGCAACCCGTGCGTTTTCAATTCCGGGCAGGCAGGTGGGTTGGAAGTTGCTTGTTCGTGTTCGATTCGGAAAGAGTGTTTTGGTGATTGGCCATGCTCGCGGGGCTGGCAGGGACTGCAGTCTAGTCTGTCACTGGCAAAGTCTGATTGGGGCAGCGACGTTTGACAGCACAACGCACAGTCCATCTCTGGGTCGCAGTTGCAGTTCGAGTCCAGTCGGGTGTCCCTGTGTCAGATCCAATGTGACGATTTACAGTGGAGATCTCGTCGCCTTTGATCTTGTTGGTCCTCCCGCCATGCGTGTCCAGTCTCGACACTACACCCGGCCTCGTGCGCACACTGGACATTGCCTGCGAGATCGACTGAAACGGAACGCCGAGTCCATCAACCATTCGAGCCTCCAAAATCCATCATCGCTCCGACTCCTGTGCCACATCATGTCGGTGTTGCGCTCCGGATACGCCGTCCCAACGCGTTCTCCTTTGCTTCCGAATCGTGTGCCGGGCTCTCCAAAGGACGAGCGGGATACGTTCCATTTCTTTTCTCCCGCAAGACACCAGAGCTAACACAGACTTCTTTCCCAGCAGAATCATGACAATTCCCAATACTTGCATCCGAAAGAGTCGCAGCCCAAGCCTTCCGAACATCTTAGCAACGAGGACGACAATTGATTCAAAGCTTTCGAGGCCGCGTGCGATTACTACGAATACTCTCGACTTCGACTTTGGCCATCGCTGTCTCGTTGGACCTCAGGCACAACGATTTGGACTCCGTTGGCCTGGATGTCAAGGGCTCCGGTCTGGCCAAGCGATGCTACAAGGAAGGTTTCTGTTGATCTGAGCCGACAAAGAGTGGGCAACTGGCGACACCATTTCTGCCGCCTCAGACGATTTTGTAATGCCCTTTGCGCTCTCGTCTGGGGCTGCAGACTCGCTTTGACTTGGAGTCCCACCAGTTGGTAAGCCTGCCTCCTATGAGCCGCCGGATTGGCATGGCTTTCTCGAAAGACAAATGCCAGTAATATGCGTAAGCATTATCCATCGGAGATCCATCAGCATGGGTCTCCACGACTTCCTGGGTTCTGAACCAAACCATCCAACAGATATGGAGATCGAAAATGCCAACGCCCCTCAAGCTTCTGTCACCCGACCATTCCCCCTCTGCCAAACTTTGGATCGCTCAATCCTGGCGGAGCCTCGCACGGGTCAAGTGCCGCAGTTGTCAAATCGCCACGATTGTCCACGTCATGTACGATTTGTCACCATCAATACTCTTGGTGCAATCGAATGGTTTCTGTGAAGAAAAGTTGTCGTGACATTCCCTCTGTCATGGGCCGTGGGTGACCATCGAGTAGAACCCCTACTTGGAGGTAACACTGTGAATCCAAGAGGTCCGGAAGGCCGTCGAAAAGCTCGGATCGACGCCAAGCGTAGACCGTCCCATCTGCCATCCCTACTTGCTTTGGGAACCTGAACACGACGGGGAACAAGTATACCTTCGCGCATATGTAGACACTAGGCGGGGAGGTAGCCTCTCTCGAATGATGGGTAGATTGTGAGCAATGACTACCTGAACTGCCGAGATTGCTCGATGAGAAATGCGTGGTGCCTTTCCGTGCTAGTGCTGCCAAGCGTTGAGGATTCTTTCTTTCCTGGCGTTCAAGATCAAACCATCCACGAAAACCCATCTAGCAACCCCCACTGGGAGTCAAAGAGGTTGCTCGGGTACTGGAATGGCTGCCGCATTCACGGCTCCGGTCGGCGTGGCCCGGTTCCACCTGCAAACCTAACTGTATCAAAAGCTCGGCGAAGTGTCTCCCACCACAGGTCTGAAATGGAAGCAACTCTGACGACTCTCTTCAAAAGAGCGTATGTCATTCGTCTGAGACAGTATTGAGGCATTCTATCCCCTCGCTCTTTGCTGCTATGGTACGACGCAGGGTTTCGAAATTGAAATCAGAAGCTTTGCCTCGCCGGCCCACAACGCATTCGCTCTCCAGATGGCTTCGAACTGCATGCAGCCTACTTTCGCCAAGATAGTCACACTGCCTGTCGAGAGCTGGACTGAAATGACAGCTGGACGCAGAGGTCGTCTCGAGGCAAAAGCATCCACGGACCGCAACGCTGAGTCTGCATTTGGTCGGCGCCGCAGTGACGCCGTATGGCGGACTTTCGTAGTAACCGGATTCATTCGAAGTTGCATTCCACTAGATATTCCGGTGCATTCCTCTCAGCTGCATGCTTGCTGACAATCTGGTGGTGGTCTGCCCTTGGTCGTCCGACAGCAATACTCTTGACCCCAAAGCCTTGTTGTTCCACGCCTAGGCAGATCAGAGTACAGTCTGCATGCATTTGCACGGCTTGGGAGTGTTTGGGATTGTGCGGTTTGTCGAAGCACCAGACCATTGGGAGATTCGATGTGGTCGTCTCGATCATCAGGTCTGCAGTCACGACTTCGAGTCCGGAGAGAGACAGCGAGCCATCCGTTCCCTGAAGATTCTCGCGGGCGTCTTGGGATGCAGGGGATTCAGACGAGTACACGTTGCGGTCTCGGGCGGGCGATGAAGCTGGTCGGGGGTCGGGTCTGCAGGATACACTTTCGATGGCTGTGGAGGCATGCATCGGTTTGGAGGGCAGGACTGTGAGGAGCGGCCCGCAAGGGTCCTGGTCCTTGCGGGGAGGAGAGAAATCAAATGTGACGGTTTTTAGTGGGAAAGTCGTCACATTCATTTTTGCCCCACCCTGCAACCCTGTGCAAATCGGCAGTTGGTCCCAAGGTCACAGTGCCACAGGGTACCTCACAGTGGAGCCACCAAGTCAGAGCTCACACATCTTGACCACTGAGATTCGTGAGCTCTAGGGAGAACAGCCCGCCAGCTACACCAGCAGAAGCTGTCGCGACCAAGCCGCATCGGCCATGATTAGATCCACCACACTAAGGCAGAGTCGCTGAAGCTCAAGTGCAAAGTAGACCCTCGGGGACATCTCCTCGATTGACGTGGGCATCTCAAAGCCTGCAGACGTCTTCGCGATTAGTTTTGCATTTTTGTCGTCCACCCGTGGTTGCACCCATGGCGGCAAACGACGGAATTGGCATGAGGTGCGCATCAAGTGAGGTGGTGATAAAGTTGGCTAGTAGCGGCCAGGGTCAGGCACGATGCGGATTGAGCGCTAGTGAGTGCGCTCCACAGTGTTGCCCCTGCAGTACACCGTATGACCCCCACGCAAGGCCCACCGTCCAACACCGGCCGTTCGGTTGCGGTTTGAGAAACGGTGCATGTCCATCCTCCGTCTGCGTTGTGGCCCCACCCATGCACACCATGCACACCACGCCATGCCCGCCACACTGCACCGTGCAGCATCAATCACCGTCTCCGCCCAACCGTGCGTCACCTCTCCCACGGTCGCTGTCTTCATAACAACACCATTAACAAGCCGTCGGCTGTTCCACTCGTGTGACCAACATGGGAGCATCCATTTGTCGTGGTCTTCTCGCTACACTGAGCATACTAGCCGAGCGAGCCTCAGACTTATGCCTCAAGCGCATGTATGGATGACGGCTCCAACCAAGAACGACCGATGCTATGGCTGCGGTCCAAGCTCTTCTCCAAGTCCCAGGTTCGGTCAACATGCTCCAACCTCACTACTTGATCGCGCGCTAATTACATACAGCGAATGCAGCAAATGGTGCCCGGCAACGCTGTGGGTGTGTCCCGACCATCCAAGTTTCCCGTTCTACGTCTTCAGGATTCCAACTCCGGCCCACGACATGCAACACCAGCTTTGCATGCTTCTGTTCCCACGCAAATCCGTGCCAAACTTCGTCCACTCTTGACCGGCCAGCGTAACATCATAGGCTCTGCATGCATTCAGTCCGATACTTCCTGTCGCTCGAAATCACGAAGCCACATGGTCTGACCAAGTCATTCCGTCACCTTTGATACTGCTTGTATTGGGCATGCCCCATCCGCTGCTGCACGCCGCAGGGCTCCTTGACATCTAGAAAGAGCGCAAGTCGAGGGATCTGGCGGATGACTACGGGACGCTATCGATGCCATGGATGACAGCCTGCGCAAGACGCACGTTCTTTCCCGGGATCTTTGTTCACTCCTGTCTTTTCTTCAACGTCTTTTTGCCGCCTGAGCAACCCCGGAAAGACCAGATTATTCTCCAATCGGAACCAAGTTTCTAAGACGCTGCCAGAGTGCATCCAGACCCAACGAGGCGCGTCACTTCTCGCCAGCGAAGAAGCATGCCTACCGGCATCCAAAGGGACCAGCAGACGAGAAAGGTTTTCCAAGACACTCCCTACCCAGATCCCAACACCCTCCAAAACGCCATGCGCGTCCAGCAGCAACATCATCTCCATGGTCCGCAGCGCTAAGGCCTCCAAGTGCGCCCTCTTCTCGGCCCCCAATCTCCAGCTGCCGCTACCTTCCAGAACCCCGTCCGCACTCTTTTCGCCGATGGACCCATCGTCCGCGCCGTCTCCGCTACTTATGATGGTGTGTCGCAGTCCACCCCCCTCGCTGGCCCGAATGGCTACTGCACCAAGTCACTTATCTCCTTGCAGTCCATCGGTAACACTCCATCTTCCGTCATCAACGATTCCGTCCAGTCTTTCCTAAGCTGATCCGATTTATTCTTATGCAGGAGCTAAGCTTGTGGCCAACTGGGTCCATTATCGATTCCGACTTTCCGATATCACATCGAAGCCACAAAACGTACAAGCCCATTAAATTTGAGCAAAGCTTCTTGCTCTCCGGCGATTCCTCATCGATGGCCCTGTCGTTCGATCTTTCTCGCTGAGACGAATGCGAAGCGACGAATACCATACAAGCAGTGATCAGCATCGGTGGTACTACGCTCCATGTCTGCGAGCACACTGGCTGCTCGGCGGGCGGGCTGCTCGGAGCGCGTGCTGGTCTGGGAGCGTGCAATTGCATGATCTACCAGATCACCGCCGCGACGACAATGTGCCGATCACGACGCCAATACCGCAGTGCACTCTGGTGTCAAGCTCGCACCCGACGCCTGCTCACAGTCCAGCTGAGAAGACTGAGGTCGCTACATCTCCCATCAGATGCCCCCGGTTGTGATTGCTGCAAAGAGCGTCCCTCCAGTCAAGACATCGCCAGTCAAGACATCGCCAGTCAAGACATCGCCAGTCAAGACAGCCCCGGCCAAGTGTTTCTAAGCCAAGCAAGCTTCTCCCTAGCGATCGCTCGGAGGCGCACCGTCGCCATCCCCTGCTCCTACACCAGCTGTCGAGACTTCCGGCATGCCATGAGAGTGGCAGCGTCGTCGCTGCCCGAGGCAAGGTGGTGTCCAAGGACCGAATCAAGTACTGGCCAACGGGTGCGATCCACAGCGGTGCATGCCATGCTCATCATGCATGGCCACAGACAAGGGAGAAGGCGTCTGCACTTTGCTGAGGACACCTGGATATTGGTGCAGAACGGTGCTGCCCCGACAGGAGAGGTCGAGCGGATCAATGATGCAAGCTCGATGTTATGGAGGGCATGCATCCCGAAATGGATGCGCCGAGCACGAAGCCGATGTATTCACGCCCAGACGAGGTCTGCGGCGTTTGACGTGAGCAGGAGGCACCGACGTAGATTCTCGCAGCTTGATCTCATGCTCTCCAGACGAGCCGGTGGTGCTTAGCAGGCGCATGAGGAGGGAGGGGATGAAGTTGGAGCAGTGACTAGCGTCGCTGCCGACGCGCCTGGGAAGAATGTTCTGTTTTATTTGGATGCAGGAGTCAGGAAGCGACGGTACCAAAGAGCAGTATTTGACACCCATAGATCCAATGACAGATGGCCCTCCTTGGTTGGAATCTCTGTATCTTCTTCTTCTTGAGAATGCCCCCAGTTGGGGAAAGCGTGCTGCTGTCAAGCCAAAACTGCATGCAGCACTCAGCCTGGGACAGGACCACATCAGAGAGAGTTTTCAGATGGTTTCCAGCAGCTACATGGGGCGTGACGATTGGCCTTGCTGATGTGTGATGAGTGTTAGGAGAAAAGCGCCGTGGGGAGGTCGTACTTACGTGCCGCCTGCGGTGGTGGCCGATTCTTGAGCAATGGAACCTTACAGCGCCCATGTCACTGTGGCTACAGGGGGCCACCTACCGATTTTAGGCCTGGAATCGGCAGGTGCATGTGGACCTCCCCACTAAAGCCACTGAGGCACAGGCCCGGTGTACCTGGGGTCCCGATTTTCCAGCAGTCCACGGGCGAGCACGACATGGATTACTTCTGGTTGCATCCAAGAAGCCAGCCCACACGACGCCACCATGTCAGGGTAGGCATCCGTGACGTCCGAAATGCAACCCTTTGACAGGCAAAAGTTATCTGATTGGGTATGCAGATTGAAAACTCAAATTTAGAAAAGGCAGCTCGCCAGCTGGCGGGACCTGTCACGACCGCGACGGCGTATCGACCGTCCCTACCACTGCGCCGGCTTTGGTTCTCCGATCGGCAGCCGTTGTGAGAAGGGCTTTCTGGACTCAAAGCTCATCGATTCCTCCTTTTCGTTCTTGACCGAGTCCACGCGTGATCGAGCATATTGTAGAGGAAAAGCTTCCAAAAAGTAATGCCCGGCCACCGGCGCGAAGGCTGATGACCCGGTCGAAGCTCGTGGTAGCAGATGAGCCTGGCGCGACGCGCGAAGCATCTAGCCGATCATAGCGACGCTGGTTCTCTTCATCGCCGGCCACGACGTCGCCCGAAGGCCTGAGGCCCAGGCTCGACCTCGCTGCCGTGCCGGCTAGTTGGCTCAAGCTGCGTCACCGAAGGCGGGATGGAGCCTCCACAGCAGCCGGAGTTTTGTACGCAGCGCTTCCGCGACCTCGATGTCGAAAGGGAGAATTTCGGGGCCGGCGGCGAAAGCGATGTGGGAGGCGATGCCGGATCATTCTAGGAACGCTACTGCTGTCGCCAAGTCAACTCCGCTCGACATGGGCACGCTCGCGAGGGATCCCAGCCTGGCCATGCGATCGCAAGTAATCGACATTGCGCCCGCTAGAAAGACAACAACGAGCGGCGCGAAAACTTGTATGCATTTGCGAGTGCGCTCCGCCAGGCTGTCGGTCGGTGTGAGGTTCGAGCACGAGGTAAACCTGTGCGATGGCCTTCTCCCATGATGCGCGCTTCATGCCTTTTGCAGTTTGTCAGTCAAGCAACATCCTTCGTCCAATAATGCTAATGACCTTCTCTTCGATTCGCTGTCCCTGCTGCCACCATAATCACATGCCTCCTGCATCACAGACCACCCCAACGCGCCCTGATCAGCCGGAGCATAGCTGAGGGGGTTGAAGTTGTTGCCCAAGACCGTATCTTCATGTTCGTCCGCAATGTCCTCCGCTTCGCTGGCTTTGGCTGTGGCACGAACTCCGTCAGTCGGACCAGGTAGAATTTGAACCTCTTGAGCCCCGCATCCAAGCCAGCTAGTGATTCCTACCGTCAGGACTAATAACCCCGTTCGCGTTGCCTTTGTTGATCTTCTCGAGCAGCTGTCTAGTGCCGTTGGTGCTGCCGAATGATGACCGTCCTCGAGGATGGACCAAGGCTCAAACACAACGAAAACTAACAGCCGACGCCTGCAAACCCCGCAAATCAACTCAACCGTGGAAGAACAGGACCTTTAGATCTGTTGGATGCGGGAATTTGGACGTGGAGTGCATGCAAAAATGTCTACAAGCGGTGGACGACATCAACACCATGATACTAGACACACCTACTACTATTTGAAGGCTGCGGAGATCTCAATGTCTAGGGCGATTGTTAAGGAACCAGTTGATCTTACTCCACGTTCCAAAAGCAGCAGTTAGACTTTGATGAGCTTTGGCTTTTTCGTCTTTGTCCTACGATCTGATCTTGGCAGAGCCATCCGTCGTCGTCCGGTGGCGCGTGGATTCAAACTGACCCCTGAAAGTTGGCGCACGGACGAGGCAAGGACTTGACGATTTGATTGAAGACGAGGGTATTTCCCATGTCAAGAGCGTGCCAAACGAGGGGTCTCTCGAAGGTGAGCATGTCTGCAAGCGGCCAGCCCATGCAAAGGCGTTGGAAGCATGTCCACCGAATCCGGCGCAAGTGCCGCGAAAGAGGGATGATGGTTGACAGATTGAATGTGCAAGAAGAAGGCGGGAGAGTTGGGGGGGCATTCTGGACTGTCAGAAGAGCGAAGGAGCTTTGCGCATGATCATCTAGGTGTATCGAGCGACGCTATTGAAAGAGACGGCGAACGATCTCAACCGCGTTGCAAGTCTGTGGGATCGGACAAAACTGATCAAAGCTTTGGATGGTATTTGTCCAGTGACCGACCAGGCCTGACAAGATTGCACGCGTGATCAGCGATGGGCTTGCTTGAGCGAAGAATTGAGCAAAGCACATATTTCGATCTGGTGCCAAGAGTCCACGAGGTCGAATCAGCGCCGAGCCTTAGCCAACGCCTTGACCATACCCTTGAACTCCCACGCTCCATCGTCTGAAGCCCTGGCCTTGCTGGCTGCCGCTGGGCTCGATGGCATGGCTTTCACGAAGCGGTACCATACGCCACAGGACACCGGACGCTTCAAAAAGGGTCGAGCACATTTCTGTGTGTTCGTTGAGCGTGTCCTCGCTGGCCTGGGTATACGCGAGAATGGCTTCGCTTTCCCCTCACGCCTGGCGTTTGCCTTGGTAATGCTTGACGCCTCCCTCGCCATCTTCCCCATGTAGTCCTCCTCCCACCCCTTCTCGTACGTCCTGGCCGTCCGCTTCGTCCGTTTGTTAAACACGAGTAGACTGGTCTTGAACTTGCGTGTATCCGTATGCGTCGGTGGGGGCTGGGTGCCGGCCCGCGGGGAGTTGATTGGGGGCTTCTGCGATGGGTCAGCTCGGGAACAGAGGGTGCCAGGGTAGTAACGCAAATGGAATGCGTACCATAGGGTCAATCGGCCTCTTGGTGGCGTACTTGTCAGCCCTTCCGACATCGCCGTACTGACCATCTGTAATGTTGCTCCGGGGTCAGCTCGGCGGGAACTGGGCAACTGAGAGTCATGATGGCGCATCTGGCATGTCTGCTGGGATGACAAGATGTATTCCATGGGCAGTCTGATGGTTGGTTGACTAGAATTCACCTGCGATGCTCGGTCAGTTTTGCGCAAGACAGCTTGTACCCGCAGTAAATCATGACGGGGAGAATGACCGTACCTGCTGTCAATCTCGTCAAGGCGAGAAGTGTCAAGGAGCCGACAAAGCAAGCGTGCGGGGTTCAGTCTTTCGTTGCATCGCCTTGCCAACATCTTGCCTCCTTTTCGGTCTTCTCGACTTTCTGTTTGCGGAACATGTCCAATCCTTGTGTCGAGCCCCGAGTCCGAACGTGGTTCCTTCGTTGCAGAGCTAGCAGTGAAGTCGACGCTGACATACCAACGGCGGTCTTTCCAGGCTAGACTTTCTTGTCCGAACCGCCGTCGTGGCTGTGCGGATGACTGGGTGTTTGTGGGACGGTAATTTGCTCCCCTTCTTGTCGGCCACTCGAGGATGGCATCGAACTTGTTGGTGTGCCTGTGCTCGAGAATCTTGGTGACGACGTCAATGTGTCGCTTGTGGTCCGTAGAGAGTTAAATGCGATGTCGCACAAGCCGAAATGCTGAAGCCGAGCAGTTGGCCATTGGTAGACCCTGGAGCTTTCGCGCCATGGGAGAGTAGGTACCTCAGATGACGTGCATGCATGGTGCTCACGGCAGCATGGATTAGATTACTTGCAAGCTGAAGTGGTCTCGTGGCATGCTGGGAGAAGATAGAGTGGATGCAAGTGCCTGGAGGGAGCTTGACGACATGGCGGGCCCAGAGCTGGCGGGCTGGCTGGCTGTCAAGGTGTTGACGGAGCTGGGTCCTCGACTGGAACCAACTGCAGAATACTCTTGCGCGGTTGGATGCATCAATTGAATAGCGACGAGGTTTGGAATGACAAAACTTTGTCGCCCGGGTACATGGAGTGGGACGGCAAGGTTGATGGCCGCAAGTTGATTTCCCACTGGAGGGGTGGGTGGGTGCCCGCTGCTGGTTGCCCGCGTTAGGGAGTTGCTCCTCTGAAGGCGGCCGATGTCCTGAAGCAACAGCGACGGATGTGACGATTTACAGAGGGGAAATCGTCACTTTTGAAGTTGACGGCACCTTGTTGGGCCTATTGGGCCGCCCGCAGTGCGTATTTTCGACGTCAATTCCGCAGGCGTCTTTCCGCACGGGAAATATGGCAGCAGAGTCAGCAGATGCAACGGTGACTTGCAGATTCCATGCGACCAAGATGACCCTGGGTGTCGACGGCGGCGACGGATGTTCATGCGGCGAAAACTTCACCTTAATGTCTCGTTCTGCCGGGAGGCATGGACTTGGATCATGCATCGCGTGCCCTTTTGTGAAGGTCTCCGAGCCTGTTCGCGAACCCCGCCAAGTCGCTGTGCATGCATTGTCATCTTTGGGGTCACCGTCAAGGACATGCCTGTAGTGCGGCGGGCCTGAAGAGAGGCGACAGGCCCCACCAAGTTGTTGTAAATGAAAACTCGGCAGGAGGTGAAAATCAGCAGGAGGTGAAAATCAGCAGGAGGTAAAAATCAGCAGGAGGTGAACGGCAGCAGCTGCTCAAAATCGGCAGGTGGTCTATGCGCTGGCCGAACATGCCCGGCTGCCACGGATGTGGAGAGCCGTCCCGTCTTGTTCGATTGATGTGCAGCGCCGCCGTTAAGACAAGCTTGAACGCATTCCGTGCATTCAACCTGCTGGACAGCCGTCGTTGGGCGGGAGTCAGATTGTGGTGGCTTGCTGCAAGGGGGAAGGCCCGGGCCGACCCGTTCTCTAGGATGTGAATGTGACGCTGGGGAATGTGGGTGGAGCATTGGCACTTGTGTTAGCCAACCAGGTCATCACCGCACGGCCTGCTCAGCCGTCACATTCGTTTATTAGAATCGTCATATTCGTTTATCAGCATCGTCACATTCATTTAGCCGCGCCACATTCGCCTATCCGCAATAACAAAGCGGTTCAGCTGCATCACAGCTAAGCAGCCGTCGCATTCATGAACCGAGTGCCACCAGCCACATGCGACTGGACAAGTGCGAGAACTTGCACGTCGTGCGCGCGTGTTTCCGAGGTCGCCTGTTGGACAGGAAACATGTCACTTCCAACGAGACATTAATGCTTCCTTTCCCTCCTGGGTCCTTATCCTTCGGGCCATTGTGTCGCGGCGTATCAGTAGACTTATGTCCGCGATGGATTGCGCTGGCTGGCGATGCGCTTCTTTCTCCGGCCGAGACAGCCGGGGCGCCGAGGCAAAACCCCGAAGCGGGGATGCATGGTGGCGCGGATGCGAATGAAGCTGATGCCATCCCACTGCAGACAATTAGGCGTGATGTCATAGGTCTCTCGGTTCAAATGATTGGCTTTTTGGATGCACGCAACCTTGCCGACAATGGAGCGGAGGCGTACGACTGGGTTCGTGAGGTCCTCGTGGCGGATGGAAACTGACTTGCAAGTCACAGCAGGCCTGTGGCTGGTAAAGTGGCGACGTGCGTCCAGGAGGAGTGGGGGCTTTTTTTTTCGGTGAGGGTCCGAAAACTGCCTCCGCAGTGGGAGTTTTTGAGTGGCAGCTTGCCTTTTCTTTCGCCGCCGTTCAAAAGCTCCCACTCCAGTGAGAGGTTTTACAGTGAAAGGAGCTTCACAGTGTTTGGGGACGGGAGGAGTGGGTGCTTTTAGAAGGAATGGGAACTTTTGGCACCTACCTAGCACAGGAGTAGGAGCTTGTAGGTAGGAGCTTCCAAGTGTAGGAGTTTCTGCGTAGGAGTCCATGTCTGAAAACTCCCACTACAGTGGGAGTTTTTGGAAGGCAGTGGGAACTTCCACCGTCTCAACCCTCCCACCAGCCAGTACCTAGACCTGTGGGTCGTGCTGGTTGTGGGGGCCTTCTGGCCCATGGGAGCTTGACGGTTCCCAAGCGCCCCAAGGAGCAGTGACCAGCGCAATCTTGCTGGCACGGCGCCTGCTATTGATTTCTTTCAATCACCACATCAAAGATCGAATCCACCAAACCTTCAGTCCTGCGCTTCTATCCCATCGTTTTGGCTCCGGTTCTTCTCGTTGCACGCCAAGGACACCTTTGCAGATGCTGACAGTCGATGCAATCGCTACGCTCAAGAAACAACGCGGCCTTCGCGATGCAGCGGCAGGAATTCCGTCCAGCGCTGCCGCTTTTTTCGCCTTCAGCATGACCAGGTCAGTTGCATCGCAGCATACGCAAGGCTAACCGTTACCATGTGCTCGATTAGTTTTAGGAATCCAGCCAAGAAGTCGCCATCTTCGACTGGCTTGTCCCCCGAGTCCGCCGTTCTCTGGGAATATCTGCAGTCGACAGTCCTCGAGAAGCCGTCCGATTCTACGAGCACAAGCCGCGCCCGATACCAAGAACCTCCTGCTACGTTGCGCATTTGGTGTCGCGATTCTACAAGGTCAAGCCCAAGGGAATGCCATCCCCTCCATCCAACCGATCCTACAGACGTGCGTCCCCTCAAGGCATCCGGTTTCAAGCCCCTCCATTACATTTTGTCGCAGGTCTGCATTTCGAGCAGGAAATTGGCCGGGATCGTGGTTGAACATGCTGTCCCCAAGACAGCCGATCAAAATGACTTCTTCCGTCCAATACGCATGCATCCATCTTGTTCGCCTGCATGTTGGCGAATGCCATTGCCAGGTTCCATTCCGGCTTCAAGATTGTGAGCGTCTTTGTCTTGCTGGTAGGCATCGTGTTTGAAGACTGCGTCATTTCGATTAGCACGTCAACCACCCTCCGCGAAAGTCGTCTCCTTGCCCTCGAGAGGTTCCAATGCACCACCTACTTGATCCCCATATTGCGTGCATTCTAGGCTCTATTCTGAACTTGTAGACCTACTGCTCGACGCTGCCAATATGGACTGCTTCCCCACCCGGCGCGGACAGGACACCTCTAGCCCAGGAACTGCTTGGCGTTCGACCACCAAGAACACGTCAAGTCGATTAGCAGACTCCCAGCGACTGCGTTTCTTCTCGCCACTATTCATTCGCGCAGGTCTCCCATCTAGTTCCTTCGCTGCACGCTGCTGCGGATAAATCGCGTTTTCCTTCTCGAGAATGTCTCGCGCCATTCGCCACGCCTGACCTGTGCCCCGACACAAGTAGCGCCACGCAACACCGTGGCTCGCCGGAAGAGAACCCCTGATTACACGGGCAATCATGCGACGATTGTTCTTGTCTCAAAATGTCAGTCTACGACTTGAGCCTAGCCGCTGTGAACCTTTCCTTTGCACATGGACCATGTCTGCATTACTACGGCGGAGAAATGCCGAAGAACTGCGCTGGTTTCCCTTGCTCCTCTCCCCACGCATTTGGTTCATGCTTCTCCATAGCAGCATCCACCCATGTCTACAGCAAGATCCCTCCCCCGTCAGACCCACCAGGAGATCTAGCCAGGCTGCATTGGAGACAGCAGAGCCGTCGCCCTTCGCACACAACGATACAAGCGTCTAGCCGGACCTTTCACGCCAGACTCCATCTCCATGCCGAAACGGACCGAAAAAGTCGATAGCGTCAAGACTGCTCGGTTGGAGAATGCCAGAGAAAGCACGAGACACCCTCAGCCCTACAAATCGCCAGAGGGGTCCCTAGCTGGCATCTCCGCGCAAAGGCTCGAGTCTGATGCGGTTGGTGACGTGACACTTTGCACGACAACAGCTCCATCGACAGCAAGCTTGCGGAGGCGCAACGGCCTGAATCGGGAGGTGCTCGAACAGTCGGATGCAATCAGATTCGGCGGTTCTCAGGGAGGTCATGATGGTGGAAGACGTTGGCTCAAGCCAAGCCAAGCACTGGAGCGCGGGCTTTGGAGCGGGCGAGTAGCGTGCGGTCTTGGCCTGTATCTTTCGTCCCTTTGCCATGCTGCAACGCATCGGACGTTGGAAGGCGTCATTGATCCTTTTCTTGTTGGAGCTCCCGTCATTCCAGTGCTGTGCTGCCGCCTGGTTCAGCCAGGACGACGTCCGCCACAGCCCCGCGAGGCAATCTCGACAATATGGCATCGCGTAACCTTCTTGCCACTCACGACTTAGGCCATGCGATTGGCTGTAGAGCGCAGAGAGTCCAGTCTCGTTTCATTGTGACGGGTGCATGGATCACTGTAAGGCGGCAAGAACAATCCCCCGCAAAATCAAATGCGACGGTTTGCCCACAGTGAAACATAACATCCAGTCTAGCGCATGAGGCCCCCTCACTGCTGAACAGAACAATGGGACCCCCCGCCCATGCGACAACCTCAATCCCGGCCTGGCGATTTGGCCTCGCGCAAGACGCACGAGGCACGCTAATTGCACACCTGCCATTAGATGAACACCGAATGAAGAACACATCATTACATGCACACATTCGCGTGTTTCTCGAAGAATTGCACAGAGTAAAAAAACACGTTCTCAAATGCATTAACTAAAGAAACTCCTAGGTGATTGTGACGAAAAGAGCTGCTCCCTCCTTCTCGAACGCCCTATCAGTCATGTCAAGCTAACAAACAGAATTGATGCATGTTCAGTGCTACCATCATTACCCTCCTCGCCATATCAGTTATCCTAGGGCCGGGCGGATCCGATTCATGACGACATTCCCAAGTTCCTGTATGTCCGTCTCCAGCTTCTCCAGTGCCTCGATTACTGCTGCCATCCGTTTCACTGTTTCAGAAACGTTTTCGAGCTGAAGAGAGAGTTGAACGGCGCTTGAAAGGCCTGCTGGAAGCGGGATCCTCAGGCGAGATGCTTGTGTCGACTGGGCCAAGTCCTCTTCGAGAAGTTTTGTTTCCTCGGTGGCCTGGGATCTGAGGATTTTGAAAGTCTGCAAAGCGACCAAACCATTGCAACGGACTGTCTCTATTTGCTCTGTTATTTGGGACAGTGATCGCTGCGTCTGCCGTTGAAGTTGGCGCTGTCGCTTCTCACTTTTGAAAAGCCCTGGGTCGACATCCCGCAATATCTCTAAATCAGCATCATGGTCATCATCGGCTTCTTCGATGCCGTCATCATCGACCTCGTCCAAGGCTGCGGCGTCTTGCTCAACCCTTAAAGTCGACCTCTAGTCGTCAACTTCGTGGCCGAGGCACACCGCGAGTACGCGTCGCCAAAGCCCAATGTGCAACTTAGTTAGTGGCACATCTGCCATAAACATAACAGCCACAGCGAAACTGACGACTCCCGAGTCCAGTGGATTGCTTTCCCTGGGACCATCGAAAGGTATTGGTGGCCGTCGACTATTGGGTGTTGCAGGAAGGTACAGCTGAATGAACCTTTCGAAGGCGTTGCGTACGCGAGAGGGCGTCTCCCGCGGCTCTAGGCCAGTGGACTTGTGATATCCCACAATGGAGGCTGCAAGCCCACGCTTCTTTATAACCCCGCATGCAAGGTAGTCATCGGAAATCTTGACGGGAATGATGATTGTACGACAGTCTAAGACGCCCCCAGGTCCGTGGGCCAGTTCAGAGCAGGCCTGGTACTCTTGGCGACTCATTTCATCCAGATGAGTGGAGTCTACAAAGCATATGTCCGCCCCTTGGGAATCGCAAATGTCGGCCAAGGCGCGGTTCACCAGGGCATGAGATATCGGACGGCCTTGTTGAAGGATCATCGCAGCTTCTTGCTCGAGAATTGGCGGATGATTGCGTGACCGCCGTTGTCTCTTTGGAGACGGTGGAGCAGCCATGGCGACTGGCTGAACAAGCGGGTATGGAGTGTCGCTGGGAGATTCACTGGGATCCTCGGCAAGATCCTTCTCTTGAAAGCTGTAATCGTCTGCGTTATCCCCAAAACCGAAAAAGTTGTCCGCTTCCGCTTGTTCCTCCCAATCGTGGTCTAGGTATGGGTTGTTATACGTAGCGGGAGGATCTGATGCTTGTGACTCAGCGAAGGTATCGGCGTCGCTCAGAAGAGAGCTCGTGTCGGATGCTGTGGGATCAGCTGACTGACCAACCTCCTCAAAGTCGTCGGTGTCGTTTTCAGAGCCTCGTGGTTGCTCCACGGACTCGTCCTCCTCGAGACTTTCTACGGACTCTTCTTGCCGATAGAGGGCGGTATCGTCGGCAGAATCTCCTCCCTGCTCGATGGACTTGTGCTGGCCGCGAGCGTTGGCTGAGTTGGAAGAACAGTCCCCTCCAGAGGACAGGTCGCGTCTGCTGGTGTTGGTGTATGATGTGTTGTTGTGGTTGGACTCGCTGATAGCGGCAGCAGCGTCCTGATTTTCGTTGTTGGGCAAAGAGTCTTTGCCTTTGGAAGCGTTGATGGGCTCTGATAACACCGTCTTGGGACTGAGGAAAAGCTGTTTGCACTTGTCGACGTCGCTGGTGGCGATGCCTTGGGTGGTCCTTTTCGAAGGGTTGTAGCTTTTGTAGGCCGCGCGACGATTTGCAGCAGCAAGGTTCAGCGCCTCTATGCAAGCCTGCCAACTGTTGTTGACCTCGGCAAGTTGGAGGAGTGCAGTAAAGAATGCACGACCTTGTTTACAATGATCATACGAGATGCAGAAAAGAATCAATCGTTTGTCGACAGCCCAAATGCCGGCACTTTTGTCAAGCTTAGCTGTCGTGTCTTCTCTGACGGCGAAAACGTCTTTGGGGATGACACAGAGCAGGATGGCGGTCGCTTCTGGACGAAGA
The DNA here is from genome assembly GCA_025328345.1 of Colletotrichum sp. SAR11_59. Taxonomy (NCBI): domain Eukaryota; kingdom Fungi; phylum Ascomycota; class Sordariomycetes; order Glomerellales; family Glomerellaceae; genus Colletotrichum; species Colletotrichum sp. SAR11_59. The sequence continues at coordinate 51,175 of JAKMXC010000132.1, read as the reverse complement.
CTACTGCGCAACTCGCAAGAAGCTACGCGACCTTGGTGCTCGGCGGCGGCCTGCTCTAACTCACGGAGGTCGCGGTAGAGATGGTCGTGTCGCACCGCGGTGTCTGCGATGTCTGCCAAAAAACGATGTATCCTCGCCTCTAGATTGAAAGGCTTCGCGAGGCAGTCTCCTTTCAAGCTGGTGGTGACGCGCACCATGTCCTTGTATTAAAAGACGGCGTAAAAATGGGTCATTGGTGTGCAAAGAAAACGGCTTTCAGGTTGGAGGAGTTGTCGACGTCCCAGGCACTATGGGACTTGGTATGCGGGTGTTGAGACTGGCGAACGTTCGAAGTAGCACTGCCTGGGCGAGGACAGGTGGCGGGTCATAACATGTTCGTTGACCGAGTGAGCACAACGAACGGCGGAAGGAGGAAGGAAGGGAAAGCGGAGACTGTCGATGAGGTTGAAGGAGAGAAGGAGAGAAGCATCACCACGGCCGGTGATTTATGGCAGGTGCTTTTGAGGGAGTGGGCGGGTGGTGTCTTGGGTAGGCAGGACGCAGGGCAGGAGCAGCGCGCTACCTGGCTAAAGGTAAGGTAGTTAGGTAGACAGACAGGTAGATAAGGTAGGGCGGGGAGGATGTGACCACAAGATGTTGATATGTGGCAGGTGGGCGGACTTGACTGCAGCCAACCTTGGAACCTGGGAGTTGACGATCGGTTGTCCGCAGTGGAGGCAGTGGAAGGTAGCACGGGCAGGTGCACGGGCACATGAATGTGACGACTCTCCCACTGGAAGCCGTCGGTTTTGTTTCCCTCGGCAGGAGGCAGGCACCGCGTGACGAAGGGTGGGCGGGGTAAGCAGGTAGGCATGTGAGGTAGGTAGGTAGGTAGGTAGGTAGGTAGGTAGGTAAGTAAGGTAGCTACGCACCTCACGCACTGTGGTGTGTTGTGGTAATGCGGTGGAGGTAGTGCCCCTCAGCTAGCACGCAAGTTGCGGCAGAAAGACTCTTGGGAAGCTCTTGCCTTGCGTGCAAAGAGCTGGCACTAGTGCGCTATAATGACGTCGTGTCCCCAGGAGGTGGCTATCTGAGTAAGGTGATTGGGTAAGGCAGGAAAGTACCTACCTACCTACCTTAAGGTACGGTAAGGTAATAGAAGGTAAGGTAGGTAGGTCAAGTAAGAGGTTCCAATGCAGGCAATGGAAGTAGGCAGGCAGGCACCTTTCACCCCCCCGCTGGAGACGCCTTCGGACGCGGCAGGTTTAGGTGCGTCTGAGCACCAAGGCATGCGTCTGAAAACACCACCTCAATCCAGGCACATATTCCTTCTGAGCCAATGCCAACAGACAGGCATCCAGATACGTACATTTGCACCAGGCTCAACCACGTCAATCTCATTTGCATCTTTCAATCAACCTGCCGCCTTGCGCCCGTGCCAGAGCCCATCTCGCAACAACTACCAGGCCCCTCAAGCGCTGGAAGACTGGTTCTCTCTCCCTCCCTCCCTCTCTTCCTCTTGCCACCAAAGGCAACCCAACAGGAACAGGGCTAACGCAGACATGCACAGCAACCCACACGAACATGAACAACCCAAAGTTCAACTCGCAGATCCCAGAAACATCGACAAGTACGGTCAATCCCGATGTCGACCCCAATCCCAATCCCGGCCGTCATTGACATCTGCCTCGCCGTTCTCTACGACCCTACTTGCGGCCCTCGCGGAGTTGCTTTGTTGCATCAGCCGACGGGAACGGGAGGAGAACAAAGAGGGGCTTTTCCTTCCGAAGACGTCCACTTTTGGTAGTCCCCTGATTGAGGTTCGGATAATGAGCAGCCCTTGCCTGGCTCCACGATAAGCACCAACTCAACGAAAAGCTCGTTCGCAATGTCGCCAGGAAGACAAGCTCGGGCCGTGAACACTTGAACCCGCGGATGATCGGAGGAAATCGATGGCCCAGCCTGTTCGAAGAGCCAACGGAATGACCGTCTAGAAGCATTACAATGTTTAGAAACCACGAGAGAAACCCCAGGATAACTACAGGAAGCCGAGTGAGGAGAGTGGCGTCATCAAATCAGGGTGTTACGTACCCAAGATGTGCTGCTGAACCTCTCGTCAATTGTGGACGCCTTTGCCTTCCCATTTCGTACCGGCGTGTTGGTTTGATTACCCTCCTATGTCATGACGCCTACGGTCACGATCAACACATGGTCCTCTCTTGTCTGTGTTTGACATGCTGCTGGCGCGTGCCCCAGACACTCGCAGCCTGCTCCTCAGCTGCGCCTTCTTGAGGGATCCTCTTCAGCTTTTGCGATCTTACAGAGCAACAAGTCCCAGCAGCGAGTCTATCCACGGCGGATTACACAGTAAGCTACTCAATAATACCCCTGCGATGCCTGGCTAAGAAACGCCCGCTGGATGGGCCAAGAATGTTTCTTTAGCACATCTGCCTCCTGACGCCCCCGACAGGCGATTAGAAGATAGCGCCCGGCCAAAAGGCCCATGCAAAGAAATCGATCTGGCTCATGGAGTCGCCCTGCCGTTCGCTGCCGCCCAACTGCATGTAAGTAGCAAGGAGTCAGGGGTTCATTTCCAACCGCGTAGATGCGACGAGGACAGTGGATGGGGTGCAGGAACCTCTACCCCAGGAGGGTTCAGCAAGCCTTCAAGTCAGTAGATGCAAAAGACAAGCAGACTGCAAGAGTGATACCTTCGGCTAGTTTGCCTTCTTTTCGCTTTCAAATTCCTCTGCATTATCCCCACTACCGGCATCGGCATTAAACCGCTGACCGTTCTCCAGTAACGTATGCCAGCTTGCCTCGCCCCTGGAGTCAGGGGCTCGTGACAACGCAAAGAATTCACATCCAACACCACCAGCAACTTGAAGGCCCCTCAGGTGTACATTTCAACCTCCACCGCCGCCAGCGGTCGTTGCATCTCGGGCCCTCATGGCTGAATCTCAACGAATCAAGTCCCAGCTAGGTGCCCGGCAGAACCCTCCCAATACCTCTGCCCTCTATCTCTTCAGTTCGCTCAGTCATTTGCTTGCGGAGACATGGACGATCTGTCCGGCGGTAGTTCGACGGAGGGAGTTGGTGGCAAGCATGGAGTGTGATCTGGAAGAGTGATGGTGTTCTGATAGATGCTCGGTATCCAGATCATCAAGGGCATGTTGGGGGCTTGACCTCATGAGCAAAGAGTAGGCTGTGAACTTTGACGGTTACTAGTGTGCAGAGCATGTGCCATGGTGCGAGGAGGCGGACGCCGGAGGATGCGACTACGGTTTTGATCTTGAAAACTTCAGTGACGGTGGCTTTTCTCGCGGTTCCGACAACGCCTGACAGCTGCACTAATCCCATGACCTTTTTCTTCCAAGCCCGCCCCCCATGAACCACCGTCAGCATGACATGTAATATCTGCAAGGTATCAGTGCGGTCCGTAAGGAACTCTCTTTCGGCCATTGGCTGTGCTCCTGACGCTGCCACCAACACACACCGGAAGACCATCTCAGGGTCGCATCAGTGGAAGAAACTATCCGTCAAATTCCATTCACATCAACAGCTCGCATGGACGAATCTTTCGTAATATCGATAGAAGCCGAGCTCATGCTTTCAATCAACGGCGAGGTCCAACGAAAGCCTCCATTGTTGACTATCAGACGACCGCCGACAACCAGGACCCAACCGAAAATCCAATTGCCGTCATCACTTCAGCGTATCTTGGCTGCACTCCGTTGGTGTCCTTGATAATCGACAGTGTTCGAGATCGCACCTCTGAGAAGTAAGACTATCCCAACTCCTCTATTTGCAGAGCCAAAATCCAGCAGGCCGCGCCACAGCTGGTTCGTAATAGATGCGTTGCTCCCCAAGTTACCAGAGCTGCTGACATGCTCATGATTATGTCCCTGCGGGCCCTGCCGAGGGCGCGCAATGGATCAGCAGTATCCCGGCCAATGCCTCATGCATTCGCAAGTTGAACGAATAAACCAGACATCTGCATTCGCAAATGAAGCAGACGACTCATTGTCCAAGCCATAATCGGTCGCATGCCAGCTCACATCCAGTCTAGGGATGGTCACATGGACAAGAGGTGACACGAGAGCGTCCATCAGCCGAGTCACATCACAGTCCAAACGAAGAGAAGTGCCATGCATTGCAGCATATTGATTCCATGCATGGCACTGTAGCCGCAAGAAGCTGTGCATATCGTCGCACTGAAAAGCGGTAGATCTGCAGAGGCGCGAATCAGACACTTCTCCCTCCCCCTTCTTTTCTCTCTTGAGTCTGCAACCATCTTATCCTCAGATATGGGTGTCGCAAGTGAAAATAGCTCCTCCCGATGGATTCCGTCGCCAGTTCTCCAATATGCCATGCGCCCAGATTCACCACTTCCTTGCCATGCCGGCGCCAGCTTCGGTGCGGCGATGCACTCGAATGCCAATTTGGCAACTCAACTTGAAGCCGGAGGATGGTTTGCTACTGTATGTCAGTCAAATCACCCAAGTACTGTTTCGTGGCGAGGTAGACCTACTTCTCTTGCTCGAGCTCCGCCGAGAGGTTGCAGATGGCGATGCACAATGCAGTGCGGCTGCAGGGGGGCTCGCACTGATTGGCGAAGAGCGATTGTAGGTTCGGCACCGAGACAGGCATCGTAGGTGCAGACGCAGCCTGCTTGGTATTGCAGCTTGACCCACCGGCCAAAGAGGTTCCCAGTTGGTGTGTTCATCGTCGTGGGCAGCAGCAACGCACTGGGCGAGCTGCTTGTGCTGGTAGGCAAGGAGTCCTCCCGGCGGTCCGGCATGTTGATGAACCTCGGAAGGGAAGCATGGACAGCCCCAAGCTCTTCTTCTTTGCGGTGATTGCTTCGCGGTTCGAGGTTCCATATCGCCTACCAGCGACGGCATGGTGTGGCTGATGCCTGACAATGGGGTTCAATTGGTCCTCCCGATCTGCGGGACAACGCCCTCGATTGTTGGTCTCGATGTGTTGGTGGTTGTTCCGAACACCCTCCATGGGGTTGTCAATCTCCCACGCCAGCCCCCGAGGCTTTTGGCCCTCGATATTCTGACTAAAATGGTCAGCAACATTCGCGGCCAGGAGGAAGAAGAAAAAGAAGGGTGGCTGATCCTCGCAAATACTCCGGTCGGTAGGAACACGGCGCTGTCGATGCTGGCGGCAAGCTGGCCTGCACGGTGCAGTCACAGCCTCCGCACGTGAAGGTGGTCACATTGACACCCTGGACAAATGACTGGCGTGAAGTAGAAAGAAGGATAATTGCGAGCATGCTGCATCGCCTTTCACAGATGTGGAGGCAAAGCTTTGTTGATGGGTTTGTGACGCCCCTGGTAGTGGGCGTCTAGCGCTGAGAAGAGACTGCAGATCGTTGCAACCGGGGCGCCACCTCAGGGACGAAGCAGCCGAAGTCATACCTATCTTAGGTAGGTACCTACCTTAGGGATGCCCTTACGCACCTGGGTGTCCAGTGTCCGCTCCCAGGCTCCAACCCGCCAAGAACCCGCCAAGTGACTCGCTCAAGGTACCTACTGTACCTTCCAGGTTGGCTCCAGCAAGGTACCCACAGTGCAAGTGTGAGGCAGCGCAGGAACAATCCCCACGAAAGTGACGACAACCCCACTGTAAATCGTCACATTCGATCTGCACCTCCTGCCGCTACAGCAGGTAGGTAGGTAGGTATTCCTTCCCTCATACCTAGTCAACTTGCCTTCCATGTTTCATCGCCCAAATTCTCGTGCACTCATGATACACGGGCTGGTATCCATCAAGGTCGCTCGCAGGAATCACAGTGCGTGCCATATGGGAAGCGCCGGTGATTGTGACTGTTTGAGCCTCAACTTCACCGGACACGACGTTGACGAGTGTGGAAGGCCAGGACACCGACAACGAGGAACAACACACCGGCCATGCCTAATCCCATCATATCACCTCCAAGCTGCATTTCGCCATGCCATTTGCCTCGAGTCCGACGCCTCCATCCGACGCTCTGCGCATGCCGACCCTTGCCAAAAGCTCTGCGATTTCCACCTCCAAAATGCAACCTCATCCACGCTCCTTTCGCAGCTTCTTGTCTCTGCACCTCGGCAGTTGCTGCATTCTTCGTCATCCCTCCAACTCCTCGTCAGTCATCCTCCAACTTCAACGCGAACCACCAGTCTTTCTCAATCCTGCAGCCAAAGAACCAACACCAACCCATTGCTCGGCGCGTACCTGTACTTCAGCATACCTCAGGTAGTACCCGGTTTGTGCCAAGACTACCGCCCGTCCTGAGCGAAAGCTGACGTATTTCGAGGAAAATTCCAGGTTCGAACGGCCCGAGCTGAGCAGCAACGAGAACAATACCAACATCCCAAGGCCCATGCCACTCCTTCGTACGGGTATCCTACAACTTCCTTGACGGGATGGAGGACTGGCGTATTGAAGCGAGCTTATGATGTATCGAGTTATCGATCGAATATACAACCCCCAAGACACTTTCGAGCCATTGATATCGTCGCCAGCCCTTCTCCAAACACCCCAGCATACCGGCCAACCTTGAGCGAGTCGACTCGGAGCACAACATGGGGCTAATTGATCCCATGTACACAGGGGCTGGTGTTGGTTGCGCGTGTATGTCAAATCCTCTACGACAATGGAACCCTGGCAGAATGGCATGCAGGCGGAGCACGGTCGATCTCACGTGGTTGGAGGAGAGCAAGGCTTGCTATCGAAACCTGGCATGCAAGAATGACGAGTCCCCCGAGATATACAAGTTTAGTAGCAAGAAAGCCTGGAATATTTGTTGGATTCGAGCAAGGCAGATGTGGCCAGGCACGGGGTTCCCAGGAGCGGGATGGTGCGGGACGATGATGGACGATGATGTCGTGGGAACTAGGAGAAGAGAGTGAGTCCTGCGCAGATTTTGGGCGGATGAGGCAGCCAGGAGGGAGGTGCCTGTGAGGTGGGCCGATCAACCTAACAGACGGCTTCGCACAGCAGGCAGATGGAAGGATCATGGGGAGACGCCGTCGCCTTTTGGTCCACAAAGGCCGCTTCAAAATTCACACTGCCGTTTTCCAGCGCATGAGCCTCGCATGAGCCTTCAGCCACCCATTCCACTGAGACACAGCTGTGTCTGATGGCAGGCCGTGAGGAGTCGGGCTCTGAAACCCTCCGTGGCCTGGATCTTCCACCCGTCATCAGTGGGCATATTCCTTGAAGTGCCTCTCGTTTGGCACCTCAACCCGCCCCTTCGGCGGCCGCAGCCTCCAAAATCAAACTCAACTGTCCCGACTACCGCACGACTGGGACTTTGAAGACACTTCTGATATGCTTGCTGCCTTCTGGCAAGGTTTGCAAGGTCTGCAGCAACGTGGCAAGACTCCATTTCATTAGCGACCTCCTATGTTAGATGTTTTCTTCGATCATGACCTCAACGCCGAAACAATTGCAGCCATAATACACGCGCGGCTTGTCATCTCGAGACAGACCCCACGGCAAGCTGTCTTCAACATGGTCAGATTCCCAGCGGGCGAACCCAAGAGCAGTGTAGGTTGGGAACCTACCGGCAGCATGTGTCTGATTTTTCTTAACGCAGGAGGCGTGGTGTGGCATGGCTGTTACTTCTTGGGACTCTTGGCCTACCCGGCCCACTCAGGCAGAAGTTCTGTCCAAGTAGGATGCCAGTTTAATCGCAGAGCTTCACGCCCCCTGTGAAACGGGGTAACCCAATATTGTCATTGAGCAAGACAGAGGAATGACATCAAGCATCAAGTCCCCCTGTTGCATGTTATCTCAGCCAACATGGAGGGACCTTTGGCTGTTCTCCAAGTGATCCCAGTGCACAAAAGCCACGCGGGTGTTGTAAGATAGCCTTCCTACCGCCCCTGTTTGATAAAAGTCTCCAAGCTCATACTGAAAGCAGGTATCATGGCCAGCTGATCAACGAGCAGCGCATCTGCGCCGACCCGCACACGCTCGGCTACGCCGTCGTCCAAGATATTCCAGACACTCGCGCGTCGACTCAGTTGCCCCGGCGGCGGTCAAAACGATGTCCTCGGGGTTTCCGGAGTCCTTCTTCCTCTTGGTCCATGAAGTCCAGTGCGACAACCTGACTGTCCACCATAGTGCTTGCAGACAACAACGTCAGTCTGCTGTATGGATCATACCCTTGAAGGCGGTATGCAGGCATGTGCTTGCCGACAGAAGCCTCTGGCGGCTGTGGCGCTCCGCCGACTTTCCCAGCGATGACCAGGGTGCCGTTGGTTGGCTCTGATGGCTCCGGGCCGGAGGCTTTCTCTTGAAGATGGAGCAATGATCAACATCATCGCAGCGTCCCAGTCGAAAATCACAACCCAGGTGACCAAGTGACTTGTGGCGCGAACTATGCCAAGTTGGCGACGAGGAGCTCGTACGCTGTCCGGATCAGCACGTCAGGCGACGCCGACGACCTACTCCTCCAAGTTCAGGCGAGCTGCAGGTTGCATTTCATCATCCATGGGGAGGTCGGCTTTCTCGATTGCGTAGCCACTTCGAATCTCTCGGCGCAGGACGTCACCGAGACCGCCAAGCTCGACAAGGACAGGCTGGACAGCTCGTTCTTCCCAGTCTGCGTTGACCGAACCACGACGCTCCTGACCGCTCCTGGACCGCATCTCGACCCGGAATGATCCAGATTGCGTAGAAATGGTCAAGCCAGGGTTCTCCTTGACGCTGCGACATGGCTTCACGCAGTTCACCGTTACACATCTCGACCAGTGCCTGATACGGACAATGATCCTGCCCGATGCGTAACCTGCTCACTGCCACGCTCAGCGGCGACCGATGTTGCTACCCAACCACACCAACGTCCTTTACATCTATCGACGAAAAGCTACTCAAGCGGAATGAGGGCGCTGTTGGCGATGAGAATGGCTTCAGGGCAGGCCCCAGCGCAGCACTTGACCACATTGCAGTAGCCGACTCCACCTATCGTTGCACCACACCAGTATCCTGGATGCTCTTGCACAGAGTGAAGAACTCAGCCGTAAAGGTGGTGGCGTTGCAGCTCTTCAGCAAAACAGCGGCTATGAAATGCCTACCTCGCTCGAGCCATAGGAGCGGACATCTACAGACACGAGCTTGCTCTGCTTGTTTTTCATCTGGAGTTTCAGATGGCTCATGCTAAAAGCGACGTCAAGAAAGCCTTGTGGCATATACGTGAAGCAGCTGCTCAACAAAAAGCAACTGCTGAACATCATCGAGCAGCTTCTGGATATCGAGCAGTTGGTAAACATGGAGAAACTCGTAAATATTGAGAGCAGCTTGCCGATGCCAAGCCTCAGGCGAGCCTTTCCTCCCCATTATCTATCCCGCGGCAGGGATTATCACCGAGTACTGAGACGCACTCTCCGGCATCCCTCCAAGAACTGCAAGACATCCGACCCCAAGGCGAACCGGGACCTGCCCGTCCTTGAGCGGTTGGTGAAGATCTCGGCATGAGGGAACGTCTGTACCACCTACCTCATCTGCGCGACGTCACTCGTTCCGCTTCACGATGAACAGGCTCTGCCCTGTTGAGCTGTCCACCGTCACAAGTTTGCTTTGAAAGCTAGCCAGAAGTTTGCGAGCCGCCTCGGCATATTGTGAGTCCATACTGCGGCTCATAACCCTCTTGATCCCCGATTACATTACGATGGCATCGTCAAAGAGCCACGACGTCAGCCACTTCAATGTTCAGCCCGTTGGGCAGCCGACGGGTTGCGGTACCCGCGCTCGTCACTGGTGCCGGTCGACCGTCGGCCTGAATAACCATGCGCACTGCGCTTGTGGCTAGCTGTTGTGCAAATGCTACCGGAAAATGCCTCGGTGATACCAGCACAAATGCCAACTGCCGAGGTCGCTCGAATACTCCGTACAGCTAAACGTTCCATGCGAGCAACGGACGACAGCAGCTCCTGAGGGGTAGGCAAAGGTATGTTCATCATCTTCTAGAAGTCTTGGGAGATTTAGCATTATTCATCTTGTATAGCTGAGCCGCTCAGAGCATGGCAGCTCCAGAAGGTGTGATCAGAAGGGTGAAAAGCTAGATGTAAAAAGCGGAAGGCTTTTTTGAGGCTGCTCGAAGTACACCAGAGAGGTAGCACTAGATGCAAAAGAAGACCCTCCTGAGATAGAAAGGCAGCTATATTGGGATAAACAGTAATGCTTCTGTGCTCTTTGCTGGACCATCTTCAGATTGCTCCTTCGCCGTCTCGTTAAGTCAAAGTTTAATGAGGTGAAGATATGGGATCTGTCGGGCGAGATGAGCAGACAGTCAGCATTCACAAGGCGAGATTGTGGCGGCATAGAGGGTGCTGCGGTTTATCACTTAATCTTTTAACAGACCTCATCCTTTCGTCTGGTAGTAGCGCCCTTCTTTACAGCCATTCTTTCTGGTAATTTGAGATCAGTCACCAAAGGATCAAAGTTCGAGGCACACAGGCCAGCTTCTTGCCTCTCTCAGGTTGTTGTGTTAACAACTAACCTTTCTAGAGCCATGAGAATGACTCTTTTTGAAGCTGGAACTCTGCTTCGGAGACTCGCGACTCTCACCTGGAGTTTGACGACGGCTCGTGCTGCACCCGGCAGCTTCGCTTCCTCATCCTCCGCGACCAGAGTGCCCATCAAAAGAAGAAGCGTCATTGCCATGTATCGATGAGATGGTACGAAGATCAGCCCACACAAGGCCGATATTACTGGTCATGGGGCTTATGGTTTCGTATTTGAATTTTAGTGTTGCTCCAGAAGTGGTTTGACCAAAGTTTCGTGCTCAGGAGGCAGTGCTTATAACTGCTCAACGTCAAAGCATTCGTATTTGTTACCTCTGCGACCCCTTTGGCCTCTACCATGGGTCCGACGGAAAGAGACAGATGCAGAGCATTCAAACGATAATGGTTGATGCTTCTTTGTTTTGCGGCGATAGATGTAGTTGGCACGAGCGTCATCCGTCTGGACGAAAGCCTACACATGAATTGTTCTTTAGATGAAAGGTTCAATCATCATGCTGGCCGTTTCCAGCACCCTCATCCGTCCCTTGTTAATATATTCGAACAAGCCTCCACTGCGAGCCCGACATCCGCGCGCGGCCGGCGGCCAGAAGTGCCGGAGAGACATTGATCGGCTTGGCCGGCTTCAGCCACACTGATATCCTGCTGGGGGTCCGCTATCCGGACGCATGGGCCCTGCGCGCTTGGCGCCCGTTGCCTCCGCAGGTCTTGGTCAATCTTGTCAAAGAAGTCAATGTTCGAGAGCCATGGCATGCACCTTTCTCATTTGCAAAGTTCTTGTCTTCTTGGAAGCCATTCTGATGAGAGCATAGTGAGATATGAAATGGCGGCAGCCATTGCAGTCACGGAGGGCCTGTGAAAACCAAGCTCGACATGCTCTGCATATTTCATGTCACTTGACGCTGCATGCGATCACCTAATAGCTCAGAGAATTGATTCATTGATGTCGAATTATTCTTGCTTAAGAACCGCGGCGAAAGAGACGCGTATAACGAATATGGACCTCTCCGCCTCCATGCTCGACCACGACCTCATTTCCTCTTTTTGGGTCCCACAAGTCCATTTGCCAACGGACCCCAGAATGCACCAACGCACAGCATAAGCTTGACTGGCAGTCTCCGCCTACTTAGAGTGCTTCTTTGTTTTGATTAAGCTGTTTGATATCAGCCCGCGTCGTCCCCAAAGCCGACTGGGTCTACAGTAGTAATTTACATAGAAAAGACCTAGGAGAATCCAACGGATTTGGCTTCCTCTTACCCGAAACCTACGTCGCCTCGTACTTTGAGCTTTAGCTGTGCACCTTGTCATTCCTTATGCTTAAGTCTACGACACGGCCCTCTTCTAATTGGAGAGAGGCGGTAAGACTCCTCTGACGCACAAGAGACGATACGGATGGTGCGCGTCTCCCACTTACCGAAGGAAATCCACCGGCGGCCAGGCTTCTGCCATGGGCGATGTACGGCGTGCGTGGCCGGGTCTCAGATACCCATTTCTACTGGACGAGAACCTGGAGATGTCTATACTACGCTCAGACTAAGCATCAGCATTCCAATCGGTCTATCAACCGGATTATTCCCTGCGAAACAGCCAGAGTGAGAATTGCTGCCCCTCAACAAATGTGATCTGAAGGAGGAGCACTGGAATGTCGCATGACCCGGGCTCTGGCGGTATCAGAGAGCTCCCGCTAAAGGGCTCACATAAACCTTAGCAGCACAGCGCCTGAAGGCCTTCAGCGCCTGTGGGCATACTCCTACCATCCATAAGGCACTCTGCTGGTAGCTCCAGGAACATACGACCATACCCATTGGAAAACTCGGGATCCCGTCCGCTCTCCCATAGATAAGCCAATGAGGGCTGGAGTAGTAGTCGGGTCGGTGACGACCGGCGAATGCCCGGTGTTGTATGTGTTCTTTTTTTGCTGCGCTTATCAATTGGTTTGCCAGGGCGTGGAAGGTTACGCTGAGCGCCGTTTGCCTGGCTTGACGCAGGAGACTGAGCTTAAAAATCATCATTTAGCCGCGCTATCCAATATCATTAGCAAGGTCATGCCTGGTGATCAGTCGCGCCTAACTATAGAAAGAGTTGCCACAGAAACATTGTGGGCCCTGCAGCAATGATCGTTCTCCCCGGAAGCTTTCCCAAATTTCCAACTGCCCTGTCACATCTCTGCTTACCTTCGTCTCCAGTATTTTTAGCTCATAAGCCCGCCCCTCTCTCAAAAATCGTCCAAGTTCAAAGGATTTTCAGCCAAATCGCCCGTGCTAATGCTGTTCTCGATACCATCACATCCTATCATCCTGGGGATTGGACTCCGTAAATCTCAGCATTCGCTTGCAGAAACTTCTGTAACCATGTCCCTGGGACTGTATCCCGTTGTTATCACTGAGTGGGGTCGACCAGGGGCGTCCCACCATGCCAAGTGCCCACCATGCCAAGTGCCCACCATGCCAAGTGCCCACATGCAGGGGTGAATGATGTATGCAAGGGCTTTACTCAGCCTGCCACCGATCACATCTGCTAGTCTACCGATACAATTGTTTCAAATCAATACATCACCATTTAACAATGAGCGACTGAAGGACTACCCAAGTAGCCAATTCTGTTTATCCTAATGTACGGCAAACACCTACAGCGTTCATGCAAATCGGCCGTCTCACCAGGGCGGAAACGCAACAGTCTGCTATGAACGACGGCCGCAACAACGGAATCCCGGCGGTTTGGGACTCTGCGTTCTAGCTGAGGCGTTCTAGCTGAGGCGTTTTTGTCATGGGGAGGATGAAGAGCCGGAGGGACAAGGAATCCGGCCGGTAGTGGGGCCGTCGAGTGGGGCAACGGCGGTCGTCGCATCGGCGAATTCGAAACCTTCGGCCTTCTCAGTGCAACACAGTCTGACAAATTGTTGCTTGCCCAAACGGCAAACTCGGCGATTAATTCTTCTTTTCACTTTGATTGACAATGCTAGCGATGCAGTGGATGAACCCTGGCCATCGAATGGATGGTTATCAACCGTGCCGGCAAGGATGATTGAAAAGTATGGTCCTTGCAAAGCGATGGAACCGACAGGGAAAATGACAGCAACAATTCCAACATCTCAGCGAGAACCAATGGCAACTTGAATTTTGCCCTCCAATTAATATGGTGTGCTCGCCTGGGCAGAACGGAGTATTCATTGAATTATCGATGGACTTGAGTGAAGCTGACAATCCTTTATGGAAAGACACATAAACCCTGCTTCAACGCCCTATCACTTCTCTCGTGCCCCTCTTTGGAGTGCTCCAGCTGTGGCAATTCGTGGGACTTCGACTTCGGTGGCTTGGGCTTCCATGATGTTGGTGGAAGGTAAGAGCTCGCTGATGAAACCATCCGTGGTCTCGGCCTCATCGACTCCTTGATCTTCGCCTTCACATTGGTAGCTGACTTTATCTCCCATTAAGCGATAATAATTCAGTTAAATACCTGAATGTGCGCTTGAATTAGGATTGCAAGCGGCAGCGGCTATTTGCCAGGATCTCGGCGTAACCATGGCTCATGAAGTCATGGCGGACATGGCGCTGATGGACGGCTTCCTTCTTCTTTACCTAGTGGGCTGAGCGGCTCCCGGCGCTTGATGAAAAAATTGGAGGGGCGATTGGGCAGGAAATACTGATGGGATGTGGTGAAAACAAACGTTGGAGTGCTGTTTTGCATGATATGGGAAAGACCAAGGCAAAAGAAACACCAGGCTCCGCGATATGGGTGCGAATAGTATGGAGTATCATCCACGGGGCTGTCGAGAACATCGGCCGGGCATCGGGCCGATTCCAGTATCCAGCTTATTGAGGGCACTGCTGGCGTTCATTGTCCCAAGAACATCGCAGAGAATGGAGTCAGCGCTTCACATGGTACTGTACTCTGCTCATTTTGCCGCGCGAGTCGTCCCACTGTCGTTTGTAAGGGTGCTCTCGCGCCTGAAATGGCGAATAACTGCCCTGCCATTTGCCACTGTTGCACTGATGCTTTTGAATCAACAAGAAGGTAAGGTATCATTATTGATCATACCTATGTAGAGCCTTGGGCGTCACCGGGAACTATGATTGCCATGCAATTCGCCTTCGAGCAAACCCTCTATGCTAAGATGACAACAACAGGTCTCCTGAGAAAATTAAAGACGGGCACATTTGAATGCAATATGCCCCCGGCTCACTAACGACCCCATTTTGATGCCGAATGGATTTGTATGAGGGCCTTCGAGGTGAACACATTGAAGGGTATTGATGCACTTGGATTTCTTTCACAACATGTCTTGCGACAGAATCAGCTTCTTCTAATCATCGAGCGACGACGTCGTAAATTGTCGATATGCGCGACGATGTCACAGCGTTCTGCACTGCTACCACCATGCAAGAAATAGGACCTTGACTTGGTTAAGACCAAGATTAATGGATCGTCGTATTTTTCCGGCCCTCGCTTTCAGCATTTTGCTCTGCAACTGAGATAACATCATGGTTATTGTCGTCGTTTTTTGTCGTTATGGCACTCCATAAATCATGCAAAACAGCTACTCCTCAGTCAAGCGAGGTGATGCAAAATTGCTTGCATTGCAGTAAGTTGCTTAGAGATATATAATCTGTGCGTTCTCAGTGCTTGGTTTGCAGGGAATTCATTCCCCCAAAGATATTGCGTCTTAGTTCGCAAGACAGAATGCCATCCCAATGTTTGCCTGTGGGCCCCACCGGTGCTCTGGCGCCCGGTGCCCCACCCGAGCCGGAATACACCACTGTGGGGCCGGCCGTCAATGGAGCATGCAGGTGCACTTGGCCTCAAATTTCACTCAATCTTCTCAATTCTTCCACATTTGATGCCCTCGATGGTAGATGTGATGCCATCGGACCTCTGATTGGGTTAATAATCGTGCGCCCGGGGCATGTTCTGTCGATTTCCGGCGGTGAAACGGCACCACATCAGGGTCACGGCGACAGAAGTGAGCGTTCCGAAAATGCTGCCTGCAACGACCGCGACACTAGTGGTATCGCCGAATCATGAGATTACCTGCTGATCCACCTGCATTTCACTCATCTCCCCACTCATCACGTCGGTATTCATCACTGCTTTCCCAATCAACCAATCTTTTAAACTACGAACACGTCGCGCAAGGGTTGACCTCGCATGCCGAGCGGTTATTAACCTCAGGCGTGGCGGAAGTTATGCTGTCTCACGATCTGAACCTATTTCACGGCTTCTTCTGCTCCAAAAGCGGCTTTCTAACATTCTCGCCGCATCTGATGAGACTTGAGGCCTCGGCTCTTCGTTCATGTCGCTGCCGCTACCGAGACTCAGGACGGCGACCAAGGCAGGAATAGACCTAGTGCCGTCAATTTACAGATCTTTCTTCCGCCTTCATCTCGATCAGCGCTTTTCCTTCGTTGAAGATGTGAGAAAGCTCCTAGTTTGGTGGCAGTTTTGAAGAAGCTCTCGCTCTGGTGGAAGGTTTTGAGAAGACGGAAGCTATCACTCCAGTGGGTCATTGAAGAAGCTGTTACTTTGGTGCGAGTTTTTCAGTCATGTGCTAACGTGAGAGGTGTGTCTCATGCGACGCTGAATGGAAGGGACATTTTAGAAACAGCCCTGCTCCAGCCCAGCCTTTGCGAGATTCGACGGCAGACACATGCCGGCCTGATCTGCTTGCTGAGGAATAATCGACCGCGCATCGTCCGTAGGTCATGCATGACAGCATTTGACCAAGGCAAAGACCGAACAATGGCATCTACCCATACGAGACAATCAATGTCGGCACAGGGGTAGCGCATGCCATGGCCTCGAAAAGTTGAAGACTCCCACACCGGTGGTAGCTTTTGAGCGCCGCGGCGTCGGAGAACGATGAGAGGTGCACCCCTTTCAAGACCACCATTCGTTGCCATGCATCTCCGTCGGATAATGCTCAACCGTTCCCCCATGTATACCCGACACGAAGCCGCACGTCCGCATGCAAAGGGATTTGAGGGATTTGTAGGCGGTTTCCGGATTTATGGGCGTTGATGGGAATATGCTTGCATTAGTGCTGTGTTTGACCCCGATGGCGAGGAATCACGCAGGATTCAGTGGTGGGGCATTCGATCAGATGCTGGATCATCAGAACCCCCTTCCTGTAACATCACCACTAGCAGATAGGCTCAGCCAACGATTCTCACTACATACTGGCTGGGTTTCCTGCCGTTGCCATGCCTCCATCTTTGTATGCCCCTCTCCACGTCCCAAAACCACATTCACGTCATTCTCGCAAGTAGTCTGCCATCCTCGCATGAGTCTTCTGAGCATGGCTCGTTGAGTCAGAGGGCCGGAACTTCTTGGGGTTGTGACTCTTTTGTTGCATTTGACGACGCAGATGGAGCTTAGCATTTCTTCGATAGCAGTTTAGATATCTCTTGCAACCTTTGCCAAAGCCCACCAAAGCAGCTTTGTTGTCTATGTTGGATAGAACTGAAGCTTTCACTCCATCTCCTTCTTCGCGGGTCACGCCATCTTCGCGATGGCATCTTTCGCTGTCCAGGCCTTTTTGTTGATCGCGCTTGAAGCCCACACGTCAAAGACTTCAGAAGTTTCGTCGCCTTCCGAGATCTCCGGGAAGTCAAGTCGAGAGAAGGCCACTTCCGGAGGAAAGGTCTCCGTACGCAACTTAGAGTCTGGTATCTTATATGAATGGTGCCAGGCACTACATTAATATCATCGTGGCTGCCGATACATACCGAGTAAAGGGATGGAAATCTGGGTCAATTGTCCGGAGGAATTGGCAGTGACTGGAGTTTTGTGCAGCAAGAAATCGGCATTGATGGAAGTATGCTAGGTAACTTGGCCGTCCCGCCGTACATACGGTGCCCTCTTCCCGTCGTCCGTCAAATTCCGTTATGGCGAAGAAATCTATGAAATTCTGCACGATACACTCCCCAAATCGCATGTCCTTGTCCAGTCATCATGAGAGCATGGAACGAAATACCTATTTCAACAAGGTTCAAGCTAATGTACGTGTACGCCCCCATTTCGCCGATGAATTGCTCAATCATCGCCGCTGGTTTGTGACATCAACACAGCACTGGGTCTTCTTTCGATCCATTCTCAATGTACAATAGGTCCAGACAAGACTCTCTGCAATCGTTGACGACAAAACCGCTTATTTGGAGCCTGAGATGGTGGGATGGTGCGCGATAACCCCATTCACAATACGTTGCTGGCAGATGGGACATTTTCCGTTATCTCTTCGAATGATCGGGTAGCATTGATGGCAGGTGGTGTGTTCTGTATGTATGTTAGCCATAAAGCAGCCACGAGACAGTGCATGTGGCCAATGGGCATGCATACCGCACTCAAATATGTCCTGCGAAGGTTTCGACAACAAACAGACAGGACAATTATCATGCTTTTCGAAGACTGCACGATACATTAATGGAATTTTGCCACAGCAAACACCTTTCCTTGCGACACAGTCAAGGCATGCTCGCTATGTCTGGTCAGCATCGGGGTCGCCTGGGTACAAACAGTACGTTGGAGGTAGCATACTTGGAAGCAGCTGGCGAACAAGTAGAACATGTCTTGTTCTTTTCCCCACCGGCATGCCAGAGGATTCTCAAGTTCGGTGTGGCCTTTGGTCCAGACTGCCAACATGACGTGGGCTTGCCGTCCGTTGGTCATAGCCGAGGCAAGATTTTGGGACACTTTGTCACCGCCAGCAGCAGAAGTCGTGTCGTCGAGGGCCTTTCAATATTGGTCAGGGCGTCGGCGATACGATCGCTTGGTAAAGTAAGCATGTTCTAGGCAGCCTTGCGCTTCTTCGGAGGCATGTCGATGGACTACAACGGCGTGTTGCGGGGCTGTGATGTGGGTGTTAGCTCTGGCGAAAAAACAATTGATGCTGAGGGTGGTGACGAACCTGGAGCCGGATGAGAGAAGGCTTGGGGTTTTTCCGTCGGCGTTTCTACCCGTTTAGGGAAACTTGCGATTGACAGACGAGATGCATTAAATGTCGAGGGATTCGGCGACGTTAGTCGTGCAACAAATCGGAAAACAAGTTGGTAGCGTCGCCGGAACACGAAGGCTTTGCGGAATAGCAGTAGTGGACCTGCCTCATCCAAACAGTCTTGGTGAGGCGGGAGGCACATGTTGGCAAGCAGTTGAGTGGCATCTGGAGTGCCTGTCCATCGCCAATTGGCAGATACCTGGTTGGACCAAAGTAATTACCTCAGGAAGATACACGGTTCTGTAGCTTCCTTCATTAGCCCTAAGGAAAGAAACAGCAGACCCAGCTCATCTGCTAGTGTGGTGACACCCCTTTCCGCCTCATTTGGATTCAACCATTGCTCCTAATCGATTGCAATTCTTACCTGGGTTCGCCTTTCTCCTCTCTGCGAGCTCGTCGTCGAACCTCAGTTCCGCTGCAACTGCCGCTGCCCTCATGCTTGTTGGTTCAAACTTGCTCAACATATCCTCCAATCCGCCGCAAGTCCCGGCCTAGTGCAAACACAACTTTCGAGAAAACCCATTACGAGCCCGCACGACGAGTCGAATCACACTGCGTCGGAACCACGGTCGACACCCCCAACCGAGTCCCAACATGCCGAACGACGGCCCGGACGCCTAGCCCGACATCTACAAGACCAAAGTGGACGTCTGCGACCTTTTTGCTCTTTTCCGATCCCCATCGCGATGTTCAGGCTTGTATGAAATTTCAGCGCCCACCCCAAGGCAATCAATCAAGTTTGAGGCCCAAGCTTGACTTGATTACCACATCGCGATACTATACTTGATTGATTGCCAATTAATTGCAAGTAATTGGCAAATATCCCCACATATAGGGGAGCGCTCTCGAGGAGGGGGGCCTAGAGGGAAGGTCTCTAGAAGGTAGGCCCCAGGAGGGCAGAACCCGGGAAAGAGTTCCCCGAGGGGGGGTTCGGACCCCGGGCCTAGGGCCCCGTTTTTAGGGGGTTTCGGAGCCGGGTTTCAGGCCTGCTTTTAGGGGCCGGGCTAGGGTCTTCAGGGCCGGGCTAGATTAACAACTTTCCGGATTTTCCGCACCCCTTAAGCCCCCCTATCAAAAGAGTCAAGACAATTAATCAAGTTTAAAGCCCAAACTTAACTTAATTGCTTCGCAATGGCTTCATAATTGATTAATTAATTGATTAATTAAACTTAACAAGTTTACTTGCTTTGCGGGGGCCGCTGTGTATGATAATGGTACTATCTAGAAATGGTCAAGAGTACGCAGCGCGCAGGAAGAAATACATGCATGATTGTACGTCGACTTTTGTCACCTCCTTTACAAGATCAAGTCACATTTCGTCACCGGTCGCCAACTTCAATACGTCGTACGTGGCCAATCCATCAGTTCTTCCTCTGCCGACCTGCCAGTTTCCACAGCCATGCGTTCCATCATTGGCCCTCGTTCCTTGCCGGCCCGGCTGTCAACTCAACACGCAACTTTGGCCATCTCGCACAAGTCATTCGTGGGCACGTCAAATTAGGGCCAAAGCCCCATGTTTCTTTTCTTTCTCCACCTCGTCAGCTTCATGACCAATCTCGTGATCTCGACATCGGCACCACAAAACAAATTCACGCGTTGAGACAAACACAATCACCTTGCACCACGGGATAAACGCGATAATAGCAAACACGAAGAAGGGTTTCAAATTAGCTCAGAGCTTGAGCGTGTTGGCATACTCCAGCCGAATCTCATCATCGACCGTCTCTGGCTCGCCGTTCCATGTCCGCTCGGTGAAATTCATCCCGTCTGTCAAACAACCGCGGCAATCACGAAGGTACAGTGATTTACTACGCCACTCATGATCGGCCAGGCTCGCAAACCTTTTCTGCATCCATTGCAAGCTCAGTTTGGCCAAATTGTGCGCAACCGACCCTTGTCAAGTAAACGTATCTCACTTGTGTGACCCGATATGCATCTCCAATAAGTGATTTTCAGTCTTCGCGCAGGCATATTGAAATGAGCCGCTAATCATCAGGCGCTCCTTGAGTACCTCGTTCTTTATTAGTTGCTCAAACAATCCGTTGGAACCGCCTCCAACAAACGATGCGCAATCGTGCGCAGCTTATAAACTCTCACAAACGCATCTAATGCCGTGGCCTACGAGCTCAAAGTCGCACGACAAGTTCTGGCGGCTGGACAATACAGCACGTCCGGTGATGAGGGAATGCAACCGCTTGGAACGTGATGAAGAGACATATGTTGTCTTACAATAAATGTGCAAGAAAAGCCTCCTAGTGTTCTTCTCAGTCGAACTTTGATAACATTGTTGTACGGTGGAGGTAATTGGATTTCCATCGTAGGAGGACGTTTCATATCATCTTTTTATTCCAATCGGGGATACACATGTGAACAGAGCGTTTCTGACCTCTTTAGACATCTTCTCCATCAGAATCTGCATCGGCCTGTCCATGCTTATGAGCTGACTTGGTAGTTTTGCTCGACGAGCAAGGACACTTCAAGATTCCAGTTACCCTTTGGACAGAACGATCGCTGCCCGTCGTGCGCGGTCCAGAACGGCGAGAGCCTCGACTAGCTTCTCAAGGCCGGCTTCATCGCAGAAGCAACGGGAATACTGAGATGATGAGTCATGAACCTACACAACCGAGACCAGACTTTGCTTATCACAGCATAGACAGGCTTTTCGTCAAAGACACGAAAGCCACGGAATCCATAGGCTCAGGCTCTATTACCGACGTCGTATTCTTCGGCTTTGGCTAGATTTATTCCTCCAGCCAGGTTGAAAGGAAGAGCATTGACAACACCGGCACCATTTGCGCGCAAGTTGACCATTGTAAGCTCATGCGCGTGGAGCGCAGAGATGCACAAGACAGATCAAATGGTTTATGTACCGAACTTGAAGACTTTAGAGGCTCTCATACGTCTTTTCATCTGTATTTCGCTTCCCTCGTACCTCTCTTCGCAGGTTCCATCATCGTGGCGCATGCAGGTGGTTCGAGATTTGTCAGACAACACCCTTCATAGACAATCAGATCACCAAATCATTCTTCCACCGCTGAGGAGATCAGCAAAACCCGGATCATCTCCTTCATGTTCCAAACCCTTGTCGGCAAACTGTATTCGGAAGCCATGTTTCCTGATAATTCACAGCTGAGTCTCTTCGCGCAATAACAGAACATCTGCTTCACGCCCCTACTCAGCGGACATTCACGCCCTTCATGCTCGACTTCAGCCTCGAAATCAACTTACAAGAACCAAGGCTTTCTCGCCTTCTGGCCGGGGTTGGCTATTATTCCCAACAGCTCTAGTGCTATTCGAGTAAATAAGCTTCATGCATCACCCTTAAGGCAGGCCTCGAAATCGAATTCGTAGGTTGTCTCACTCAAACAGCACCCATCTTCAGCGAGCCAAGTCAACCACGATCAAACATTATTACCGGCAGCAGGACCAGTGCATTCATTTCTGTCATTCCCAAAGCAGAGAGTCAGTGAGATTATCGTCAATTTCAGAATCAAGTGGAACGATACAACAGCCCTCGGTAGTCGTTGTCATGAGCGGGAGGTGGTGGTGGTGGTATTTAAAACCGCCAGCACATCCCTGCATCTCGGTCCTTTCGCATACTTCAACGCACTGTTGAAATGTCACTTGACTGCGGCAAAGCTGCCGTAGCTGATTAGTCCTTCAGCCCAGTTCTACCCCGCGACGTGAAAGCCAGTCCGCTGCTGGGATGCACCCGGACAGCAAGAGCTGAAAGGCTTTTCGACCACTGTCGTCGCAGCTCATCGGCGCAGAGCCTGAATTTGACAAGTGCACACTTGTCAATCCAGCGCGGGTCAGCGGTAATATTTGATGAGCAGATCAGGAAGAATGGACTCGTGAGACCCAATATGCGTTCGATACAACTTGGAGGCAAAAATGAGTGAAGCAGCGAAAATGCCATATATAAGCACTGCAAGTATGCGAATGGTGGTTCTTTTGGGCTGTCCAATGCGCAGCGGAACCGTCGCCTTTGGCCATACATCCATAGCGATCAGGCGGAGCATCAGACATGCATTCAACGTTAACAAGTTATGACAGACAAAGTCTCGTCCCAAGTAGAAAAAGCTGTGAAATCCGGTTGGGTCATCAACCCGTCGGCTATTGTTTGATGAACGCAGGTTTGAGACGCTTGAGACTCCTCAAGTTCTCGCAGCCAGATGAGCTCCAAATCGTTGAATTTCACTGGCTTTAAATAGCGCAAGGAACGTTCTGGTTCGAAGACAAGGGTATTCACATTTGTCCTAGGCATGTCTTGAATAATCTTTACCTACCTGTCGCCACCAAATCATACTAATAATTGAATTGTCTATGTGGTTCGAGCTAGCGCCCTGCGTGAGTAACACTTCTTGCTGTGTTGTAAACGGCTAGGGTTGGATCAATTTGTTTGACCCAAAACAACAGCGTCAGCTCCGTCTAACCTCGATCACATTGTCGGTGTGACTCGCCAAGCTGTTCGCTCGGAATGACATCATGCTGGTGAAAAGCTTCACGGTGCTGTTTCCCGAAGACCAGTGGATGCTTGCCGGAGGGACTGTCTGGGAGAATAGGGTGTCCACGTAGTTCTCAGAGGTCTCTTGTAGAACTGCAGCAGCTAACCAATTGTGGTTGAGCCGCGCGGAAGGACACAAGAGGAATACGAGCGGACTTAAGGCCCTGTGAATGTCCACGAGGGGGCGATTGTTACCACATAAGAGCTTTTCAAAGCTGAGGATTTGAGCTGGGTTATGAAATATTAACAACATGATTCTTCAAAACGATTCGCATTACTCTGTCGCCGCCAGGCATTGTTTCCACCACCACCGCCCGTAAGAGCGTGTTGCCGAACAACTGTCCGCTGTGCTTATTTTGCCCCAGCGGGGGTCGATATGATCGCCTGCGATGGGAATCTCGGTCTTGAGATCGAGTCATACTCTGCAAGCTCGCAAGTCCTTTGCATTCGTAGTTGAGATGCTCTCTTTCATGTGAATGCATGAATATGTCTTCTGCACATCGCTCGCCGTAATCATAAGCCTGGGTAGTTATTTCTAAGAAGCCAACAAAGATCAGAATGCGCCTACTTCGGGGTTTTCGCTAACTACTGCAAGACTATTTACCACAGGACAACTGGTTCTTAAATCCCCCAGAAAGCATTCCGCTCTTGATGGCAGATGCTTTTATAGTGCATGGCGGTACGTGAAGGCATTCTCTTGTTATGATAGCGACGGCATCGAACACTGCCAACCTCGGAAGATGTGAAAAGGATGCGGGCACGTTGTTTTTGGGCACGGAGAGTATAGTGAGGGCGAAATCAACCCGCCCTAACTGCAGATATTGCTCCGCATCGTTTGACATAACTCCTACGGGCAAGCCAGCCGTGTTTTCACAAGCATCGGCTTAACTTCTAGATTGCAATGGGAAGTAAGACTTATCGCTGGTCGCGGAGCTGCTGCTAAGTCTCCTTCGCTCGAGCGATCCGTTGGGAAGTGTCGGAAATTCTGATACGCTGGGTGTGGCAAGAGATACAGTGGTGAAATGTCTCAAAGTTCTTGAAATGTTGGCATCATCGTACCAGACTTCTGGTCTGTGTTCATTGAAGAGCATCGCTGGCGGTTCGCGATCGTGGAAAATAAATCCGAGCGAATGGACAAGGGCTGAGATCGCGTCATTGCGTTCCCCGATGATAGCAGACGCGGTTCTTTCATCGAGCATACATCGCGTGGAGGCAGCGTCCTCTTCAATGCTGGAGCCGGTATGAATGCTCCAAAAGGTCGAATGGACCGAACGTCTTCCGAGAGGTTCGGCTGCGTTGTTTGGATTGGCTAGCTGGCGTGTAGTTGCTGCAACGCACACTAAGTCAGCAGGTTGGTTGCTGGGTCTGGATTGATCTGTTTTCGCGTCAGGAGACCAAGTCTAGGGCTAAGTGGTGGACAGAGATGAAGATGCTCTGGATATCGGACCCAGCAAAATGCATGACCGGCAGAAGAGAGCCGCGCATGATATTCAGAAGGCTGCGGAGTCGATTCATGGCGATGAGTCTTGCCTTATGGCTCAGACCACTCGTAAGGAGCAGAGAAAACGAGCATATTATGCATCGGAGATTCGCTATTTCCGTGATGGCAAAATGGAACGCAGGAGACAAGCCCTCGGCATGGGGCGCAAATCCACGAGGCCGAGATGCTCACGTATATCAGATAGGCTTACAAGAAGACGGAGTTGCAGGCAGATGCTGTGATTCAAGCATCGGTTGGGCTGAGACTGCGTCTGCACGTAGAACTGCTGAAAATGGTTGGGGTCGAAGGGCTCGTGGTGGTCTTGAGTAGATTGCTTGTGGACCAAGCCCTGAGTAAGGGGTGGTATTCAAGATTATTTGAGCGATGTTCTTCTCATGTAGAAAGCATACACTACGGGAGGATGCTTCATCGTCGAAAAAGACCAGCGTCGCGCTGAAAGAGTCTCCGCAAGAAGCCGTGTTCTGTAACGAAGAATATTGCGTGAAGTTTAATGACTCAGTGCAAATTTCCTACGGCGACTTCTTCTCTTCCGTGACTAGATCCTAATTCTTAGTCTTAGTTGACGCGCATCTCCGCCAGTTGATGGCCGGTGAACCCAAGACTGATACTCTGAGGTCGTCAGTAATCAGCCGGGCCGGAAGACTTCGGCAGTATCTCAGGGGTGTAAATTACACAGCCCTTAACATTGTTGCTAGCATTCACCGTGCCAGACGATCCTCTGTTTCTCAAGACACCGACATGACGCAAATTGTCTTAGTTCCGCGGCACTAAGTCTGCTGATGTGGAAAAGTTCGCCATTCCATTTAAATCGGACCTTTGAACTAGACGAGATCTCCCGTCTTATAAATTTCGCCGCGACAGTCAAAGATGCTCCTCGACGTAGGCTTCCAGCGTTACAATCGCTGTTGAAATGTTCAAATATCATAGTGGATCCCTCCAGAAGGAGGCTTGCGTGAGACGGCAATGAGCATCCTTTCACCACCACGTATCTCAATCAATTCAAATTGTGCAAGAATTCAAAGACTACCCTCTAATAGAACTTGAACTTAAATACGGTTTGATACCTGAAAATTGAGATTTGACCCCAGCCATTAGAAGTATTGCTCAAAAGTGACTTGCCACCAGAAGACTGCAACAGGTCGCTGGCATGTCCATCGACGCAATCATTGAGCAAGTATGCTTCGATACCACCAATCTCACCACGCCGGCAACGAAGTCTATTATGTTATTTTCGCCGCTTGCCGCTTCCGTGTGATTGCCGTTCTGCATAGTTGGGATAAACTCAAATAGTCCGTATGTCTTGATGAGAGACGTCTATGCGCAGTCATCCACTGATGTTCCACATCGAGGCCTGCTTTCTTGCGGGCATGATCGTCGTCAGGTCTGGGTGGTACTTAGTATTGATTTTACGCTCTACGGAAGGGCTGATATCGATGATGGTTGATATGGTCAAGTCTTGGGCGAACCATCTGACCTGCGACATTGGGAAATAAAGAGGCCCCAGAGCCACCCCGTCTGACTTTCAGACGCCTAAGTCACAGGGCAAGTTGACTTTTCATCTTCTCCAGCTCGGCGTATTGTATTATTTTATTCGAAAAGCTCCGCCGGCAAGGTGCCTTGTCGCGCTATCCTGACCTCGCGCTATCCTGACCTCACACTAGATGGTGCAGCTGTCTTCATGCAGCCCCAATGTTTCGGGGTTTCAGTCCCGCGTCCGACTGAACTTCAGCACTGCATAAGATTCATTTAAGAGAGCACTAGATTTTCTATGGAAATTTAAGCCGTTCTATTGTAGTGCGGACTCACTCTAGCGGCAGTTCCCTGAGGAATGCCGAGATCTGGCTGCTATCGTAGAGAGTCTCCATTTGATGTCAATAATGCCGTTAGTGCCGACTGCAGACGTAATGTCAGACGTAATATCAGATTCGTCGATTGTCCATCGGCTCATGTGGTCCACTTCGCCGTCGCCTCGCCCTCCATGCGTTCCTGCACCGAGCGAATTTCGTGCTTTGGGGTGCGGCTCGATCATGAACACCGTCTCAAACTGACCGTCGAGACGAGCGCCATCGCTCGACTTTTGAATGCGCTGCAAACCCAACTGCTTGAGAGAAACCATGTCGATGGAGCGGGTCTACCCATTTTGGTAAGATACTTGCTTTGTCGGGACGCAGGCCAAATAAGCACATTATCGACGAATAGTCTGCTACATCTGTCTCAGTACCGACGTCAACTTCCTCAATGCCTTTCTCCATCTCATGCGCGGCCAACTCAAACACTATCCCAAGTTTTCGTCATACCTTGTATCAGGGCGCTTCTCTAGCCTCTTGATCTAGTTTCTCCATACCTCTCTAAAGTCCCGTCTATACAGTGTCTAGAGCGTCCGTATTCAGCCGCCAAAATTTCCCAGCCGCCAAAGTTTCCCTGGCTAGAAGCCGTCACTTCTCAAAAAATCCACCATCTCTGTAGATGCCTGCACACCATTCTCCGCAGTCTTAGCGAGAGAAGTTAGATACATGAAAAGCTTAAAAGTCCTGGTCCGCAATAGCGGGCACGATTGCGGTTTCTCGGGCACAGTAACAACAAATTTGTTTGCCAAGACGGCATAGAACTGCTTCGCCTGTCATATAAAGAGCTTCCAGCGATAGTGTACAACGATAGAAGTCATCAGCCACAGAAGACACAGTCTCGCGGGCGCAAAAGTACAGATATCTTAACAAACGATAACAAGGAGATATTGACTAAAGGATGTTAAATTCTTTTCTGGGGACGAGACATGTAAGGTTTGAACCCATTCCTTGGTCTAAGGTTTTGTTCATACATAGGAAAGATATGTCACAGATTTCTGAAAGATATGAAAGGCTCAGACCGGTCCAGACCGAGATGCATAGCAGCATTACTCACTCATCAGAGGAAGAAGTCTTGTTGTCCACTCGTCCGACCAAGCGACCAAATAATCAATCAACCGTGGCGATATCCGCCGCAAGACCGCATCCATCTCCATGCTCAAGTTACCTCAGGTATCCATCTCGTCCCATCAAGGTCTTAAATTGTTTCAATCACATATTCCCCATCCTTATAAGCTTCAACACTCCTCAAGAGCACCACGATCTTATTGCTTGCCGGTGCCTTCGCTAGGAAGCATACCTACGATACCATACTTCCATCAACAGAGACCCATTCTCCTCTAAGGGAGATCCAGTATCTCGCGAGACTTCGATGTCTCGCAAAATGCTTCCCTTGCTTTGAATGGTCTATTCGCACAGATTCGCACGAAGCTGCCGGTTCATTCCCAGCCTCGGCCTCAATGGACATGCTACTTCTGCCGTCGCCTTTCCACGAACTAAAGCCGCCTATCACGACTCATCCATCAGCCAAAACTCCCACCTGAAAGTGTCGGTGTGACACTTTCGCACACCGTCATTCTCCAACGAGCTCTAGTACTGACCGCTTACTGACACCAAACAGGCGTTGGAGGTCTATCAGCTCACCACTTCACAACGCCAGCCATGCGCCCTCCAATATACCTTGGCAGCAAATGTCTTATTACCACGACGATACTACACAAGTCCCACCACCAACGTCGGGATCATAAATTTTACAGAGCTTGACACGGTACGGTACGCCTTGCGCTTCTTCTTCTTTCGGAACCTTACATGCGCCGCGATTCAGCGCGAGCTGTCTCTGGCATTAAACAGAAGCAACTTGGCCTCGAGAGGAAGCGTGAGCGCTCAGTTGACGATGGTCTCGTTCCATACATCGTAGGAGCTCCATTGAAAGGTCGGTCCGGATCTGGAGGTGGCATCGTCTCAACCATTAGCCCGGGCCAAATGGAGGAGGACAAAAACAGGTTCGGGCATTCTCTTTCAGTTTCTCCTATCCCCCTCCACCGGTCTCTTCTGCTTCCTCTGTTTCAGTTTTTGGTATTATCCACATGGTTCTTTGACCAACCTTACTGATCCTCAATAACGATCTAAGCTGCTCCGCATACCTGTTGTTAGATGGCTTGGGCTTGAGCAAGGGTATCAGTACGCTTGAACTTGCAAATTCTCAGCACTCGTTGCCGTAGTCACGGAAGAGATCGACGCAAGTCGTTGCGTTTACCATCTTTTTACTATCTATTTCATCGACAGCCTGTGTTTTCAAGTCACTCCTTTGCAACAGAGTTCCGATGTGAAGTCCTTCACAAATGACAACTCTTCCAGGGATTCCAGCTGAAGTCACACAATATGTGCACTTGAATCACGCGGACAGACCATGCCTACGTAGTATTGTATTTCTGTTAGTTTCCTTCTGTGCATGGGTTCCTAGAGCAACGTCTTAGTATGTGTCGATTAAAATCGGCAATCTGTGATCAGGATCGTAGCTGAATGCATCTTTGGGGGCCCGCTACTGGCGGCGGGATGTCAATCAAGGAGTTATGTGCGTTTTCCGTGTTCGGATGGGGGTTGATCTAATCGATGCAGAAAGTGTTGTCTCGGGTCCATCGAACGACCTTCTGAGAACCTGACTAACAGCGAGACGGTTTCTACCCTCAAGGTATTAATTTGAGTTTGCGTGCAGATAGTAAGCAATATAAGAGAGACAGATGTGTTAATGTCTTTCTATTTAGCTCTGCTTAATGCCAGCCGTAGCTTGATCGACAGAGGGGCGGCGGGACATCTATACTCACTCATCAATGTACTCACTCATCACTGTACTCACTCATCACTGTACTCACTCATCACTGTACTCACTCATCACTGTACTCACTCATCACTGTACTCACTCATCACTGTACTCACTCATCACTGTGTTCATTCACACGAAAACTCAGAGAAGATAGATTCGCACGCTCTTCGGGCTCAGTTCCGCCCATGAGCGAAGCTCAGCCACGCTGTATACACTCCTGGAGGTCCAGATCTTCTAATACTGTGACTTTTAAGACAGCATAGCAGTGCTACAAGAGAGTGACGCCCCTATTAATGTCCTAATGGAATGTTTTATGGGCTTGCTTCCATGCACCGGCAAAGTTGAGATAAGTACACATGATAAAAATGAGAAAATCGACGGCCAATGCGGCCCAAATCACAGTGCTTCCTGCTTTGAGCGAAATTGCAACCCACGAGGAGAACGTTGGAGAACATGTGGCCGTCGTACAGAAGAGGATCACGATTCAGCTCAGCACCCAGATCGCATGAAGCGCACCGAGACTCACCCCGCCGGAATCCTCTCATTGAAGGCGACAGTAAGTTCATGCACATCCGGGAGCTACTGGGAATCTTCTTCCATGCAGCTTCTCGGCCCATCAAATTACATCTTGCGATCACTCGCAACAGGATTAGCGTTCTTTAATACAGTTACTACCGATTCTTTGTTCGTCTCCAGTATGCTTGTAGTCATTTCGCTCATTGTCACTCTTGTGAAGGAGCCTGTTTAGGCATTCAGTGATCCTCGTATAGACGATGCTGTTTATTTAAACGAACTCTAGCTCCTCTATTGATTCCCGTTCCCAACGACTTAAGATATTTCTCTATGCCCAGGTATAGATGTCGAGCCGTTTGGAAAGCTCAGGTGTCTGGTCTGTCGTATGGTGCTTGCCGCCGTCGATGACGTTGAGTATTTCACATCTCATGTCATAATCATGGCCTCACTTGGATATTCCATGGCGAATGGCACAGGCCATCGTCGCAATAACGCGAAAGAACGAAGGACAAACTTTGTCCATGTTCATAGAATGGACTCATCAATTGGAATGCCTCCCGGCCCAGCGACCGACCGGGCTTCGCTTTTATTGACGTAAATCAGAATCTCAGCTAGGGAGTGCCCGACACCAATGGACATCCCATTTAGATAAGTTGCGAATGTTTTTGAAATCTCAGACAGAAGCGCTATCACCAACGGGAGATTAACATGAACTTGGAGACCGGCCTAAGGCCGTGGCACGGCTCGGAACGTGCATACCCGAGCTGCTAGTAACGACTTCATCTTCACGAGAGTTTCTTCAAAGGCCGCATGCGGTGAGTTTCTTCCGGTAACACAACCCGAGGGTGCAACTTCTAGGCCCTAACCCAAATTAGCCATGCCTGTCACCCCGTCACGGTTTTGGACCTTGGGATGTGGGAGGAGAAGAGCTCCCCAAGTCGCAACCGGCTAATGTTTACCAGTCGAATTTGCACGCTCGCAAGCAAGCTCAAAAATGACAATACATCTAGAGAAGCCGTCCACCAGACTCAGGTGTGGCTGAATCTGAGATCTGAGATTGTAAAAATACTCGACGCCATAGCATGGCGCGGATCATGTCTTGATATCGCAGTTTCCGTCTATTTTGAACAAGCCAGGCGATAATGATGATAGCGAAAATTTTGCCCAGCAATTCAAGAGTCTCATGCTCCGAAAGGGTGGGAGGAAGTTTCTGATGACAGCTTAATGTCCACAGCTCCCACCGAGTCACTCTCGGCGATGTAAACCACCTGTTTTTCGATGCTTCCGTGGAAAAAAGCGTCGTGAGGAAACGTTTACTCTCTTCTCCATCTTGGGGTTGTCTCGCTCTGGGATTCGGTTCCAACGTTCTCTCGGGGTTGGTGACTTGAGTCTGGGAAAATTATGGGTCTGAATCTCGAAGAGTTCGCCGGCAATGGGCATTAATTGCTCAAAAGCATTGACTCTCGGTACATCTATCGTTGAGCCACCGACGTCCCCGGGATGGCTAGGTCTACTTGTCGGCAAGGCCATGGCCTGCGAGAAGCTGGAGGGGTTAGTTGTCGGCATAATGAATGCAGCAGAATTACACAGCGAACCATTTAATGTCGTTATATCTTACTTTCGACGAATGTACCATTCTTTCGCCATCATATGCGAGCTACAACACTTTCCTCTGTGTCTCAGTGGAGGCGGTCTGGGGTGGAGAAGGACCAGACATCGACGGATGTGCAAAGTCAGAACCACCCCTGCAGGACGTTGACTTCCTCGGTATAAAAGCTATCAGAGGCATCTGGTACTACAGAAGGGAATTTTGTAAGCAGAAATATCTAGTGTTTGAGGTTTTGAGGAGCGACTGTGCCAACTTGGGAAAGAGGAACAAGCGCCGAGTGAGTGTGTGGGCCCCACCGATCAAAAGCAATGTCCCCGATGCGCCAGCCTGGAACCGCGCTCAGCCCGTCGCTCCAGTCCAGTCCATTCCATTCAGTCATTCGTTGACACTGAGAAGGCTCGAGGAAACTCATGCAAGACGGGCAACGGGGATTGATCGGAGGCGGGCTTTGGCTTCCTATTCGTCCCTCGGGTCCTGACGTCCATCCACCACACTGCCCCTGACCCCCTACTCACTCCAAAGCTCAAAGTTGACCTCAATCATAAAACAATGCCGACGCCGACATGCGGTATCATGGTGGTGTTCTCAGTCATGTCGAATGTCCGCAGGTGATAGCTCAGTGAGTGTTGAGTGGCTGCCAGTGCGGTCCAAGTGCCTACCATAGAGTGGGGTCACTGCCATTGGCAGGCAGGGTACAGTGGAGTCGCTACCACAGCACCGGTGCACCACGATGTCGCTGCCTGCCACAGGGTGGAGTCGCTGCCTTCTATGGCACCCATCAGGGAGATGGAAGTCGCTGCCTAGTGCCTACCTTCACATACTTCTACTACGATTGTCCCCACTGTAGTAGGGACTTTCCCCGCTAATGGAACTCGATCGCTGTGCAGGAAGGGGCGAGCAGCGGTAGAAGACGGCTTCAACGGCACCCACCCCCAAGCGCCCTTTCTCTCTCGTCTCACAACTTCCTGCTTTCTCCCTTTCTCTTTCGTCCATGCCGATGCTGTGATGAGGTCGCTTTCTCCTTTTTCTCCCTTTTGTCTGACTTTTCATTTTGCTTCCGCAAAGCATTTCACCATCTGCGGGCACACCTTGTCGACTGTCGTATGACCATTTACGAGGGCCGGGACGGACTGAACTTCCCAGCGCAATCTTCATGGCCAGCCTGTGCCTCGGGTCTACCTCCAATCTCATCTACCCGACTCTTTCTCCATTTTATTGCCATGACTCCCACCAACATCGCGCAGCCGCACAAATTATCAAATTGCAAGGAATCCAGCCGCCCGGGCCTCTCGATCGACTTCCTTCCACATTCCGGCCGACCTTGTCGATACCGGCAAGATTTCAAGTCCTTCCGACACTGATTCCATCATTGTTCGCCAGAAGAGCCCGCTCCATTTTCCACAATCCGACCTCGGCTAGCTTCCTGGGCATTGTTGCACAATGTCTGGCCTCTGACGGCTCCTTCGAGCCGAGCTTCCCAAAGGTTGTTGCGTTTCTAATTCTTCTGCTGCTTATCCTCGTCAATCTTTGATTACCCAATATCTTTGACTACGATCGGCTAATTTGTCATCTTGGCAGGCAATCTCAAGGTCACGGCCTCTACCGAAACCCCACGACGAAGCACCTCAAGCCAAATGTCAACCCCTCCCGGAGAGCCCACGTACTTTCGAGTGTCAACTATGTCGTTCAAGCGCCGGAGGCCCGAAAGACCCTGCAAGTGCTCCGCTCCGGTGTATGGACGATGTGCACGTTGACACGGCCCGCCTCGGCCACATCACTTCTTCCCTGGCGCGCATAAAACTCGGTGATTGTCCTCGGTGTCGTACATCGGGAACGCATGGTGCTCAGATCCATGCAATCGGAATCGGCAAAAAATACTTGATCATTTCCACCGGCGCTCACCACGAAAGAACAGGTGCTTCAGAAAGATTACCTTGATACTCCTCGATACTATTAGCCGCCATCCTTCCGAGAGCTTTGCTTCCCCGAAACATTCGATTGGCCTGCAGACATAGTGATCAGGCTACAAAGAGCCGATGAAGTTGATCCAAGTGGTCCCCAATCTTGAAGGCTGGCATCATGGGCTTGCAAACGAGCTCCGCCTTCGCCTCGGTGCTCCGTCTACTCCACCGAAAGTTCCTCGTCCGAGTAATGCCGTCCTGCTGCGTCAATGATGCCGGCTTCCCAAAGTGATTCATCCGGCTTCGGAGCATTACAGTTCATCTCCCAAAACCCTCTATCTCCCGGCCTGTGACCTTGTCCATGCTCGCCTGGAATCTTTCTTCCCTTCTAAGTTTCTTCTTCGCAGTTTGCCGCCTGGAAGGCCACATGACACTCAGTGTTTTCAGTATCCTTATTGAAACGGTTCCGGCTATCAGAGCCTCAGTTGTAGCACACGCGCCTTGGAAAAGATTACCAATCGTTATGAACAGCCTTGATTTCGACTAGGTACGCCATGCACAAGGGAAGCTTCGATCCTGCGTCCCCGAGAAAGCCCCGACAAACCTCTCAGCCAGGACGAGCATGGGCATATGGCGTTGTGTATATTCGAGATCGCTATAGCTTCCAGGCCCTCTGTCGACTCGAGATTCTGTGCATGGACTCACGGGCATTGGCTCCGGTTTGCTGATGTCGTAGACGTCGGGAATGCCAAGAGTGTTTGGGATGACGTCTAATGCCAGCAGAGGCTGAGGAGCCGCAGTCGGTCTCGGAGTTCCGGGCTCGTTCGGGAAGCTTCCAGTGCCGCTCGTACGTATCATCCGTGACTGCGACAGACTCAAGAGCCTCCGGAGCAAAGAGGCAAGCTCCTCGCAGGAAGAGAGACAGCAAGAGTGATAATGAAATCCAGCAGTGGAAATCCGATGCAGCGAATGTCGCGGCAGCCTCATCGGTCCCGTTGTCCTTGAGCTGTGGTAACGCGGCTTTCCGACCCTCGGAGCTGACAAGGGGAAAAGGCTGACTTCAGCAACCAGGCCCTCTACTCCCTCGGCGGTATCTTTTGCGTCGATTCCGCCGCCAGTGCCGCATGCGAATAACTTTCACCCCACGCTTTACAGAATTCCCTCGATATCTTGCGACCAACAGGCACAACTCAAACGCGGAGGTTGCTCGATTGTGTTGGAGTTCAGTTGTTGGACTAGGTATTGTCGCCGGCAGCCTCCAGCTACGGACGCATCCTCACGAAGTTGTGCCTGTGCTTGACTCACCCCAAGCAGCTTAATTGATTCAAATCAAGCAGAAGTTTTCGTCGATTGCAGCGTCTCTTGCTATTCCTGCAGCTGGGTTCTGGTCTGATTGTGGTGATGCTCCTCCTCTTGCCTTCTCTGCTCGCCTTGCCTGACTGATCTGCGATTATTTTTTTCAGTTCGAGTCCCATTCAAGGGTTGAGACTTTCGACCGGTCAACCAAGTTGTCCCTCAGGTTTTCCCGGGCCTGATACTGCTGTACAGATACCACCTCGCCCCCGCCGCCAAGTGACGCGTCGTTGGTAAGCTGTGTGATGCTGGAAACATGAAGCCAGATAATCCATAAGATTCAGGGTGGCAAAACAAACTCTGGCAACGTTTAAACAATCATCCCTAGATATTCTGAGGATACTTACGGAGTACTCGTTATGCTCCGAGCTACTATCTGACTATCATCAGCGGCATATGCTGGACACCGTTCTTCACCCAGTCCCCGCATCATCCAGAAGCAGAGGCCGAACAGCACTCGGCTAACCTTGACACTGAGCCCCTGTAGAACCTAGCCCAAGCCCGTCTATTGCATGGCCCATTAGTGCGCGATCCTTGTGCCGGCAGACCTATCATCGCTTCATCCCTAACTACCCCCGTTAGCAGTGTTTTTTTTATTCATCGGGTAGGTCGGGTGGTGTTGTCTGCGTGGTCGCGGGCATGTAAAAACGCCCGGATGACCGCTTGCGGGCAGACAAAGGTGACATGTGGAGGGAGGTTTTTGGCAGTTACCGGCGACTTGTGGCGACGGCGCGAGGTTCCCATTGCTATTCCCATTCGCTGTGATGTTTGACGTCATCCTCTGGGAAGTGCTCTTCGAGAAGGCTGGATATCTTGATACCAGCATTTTTCTTGGCCCCAGTCGACATCTCTAGGCAGCTTCCTCGCCAGGCCCCCGACGCCGACGTCTCATCGTCGCCAGGGCTGTTTCGAGATGATGTCCTGTCTTCTGAGGGTCAGACAGGACCCTCAGCGGCGAAAGCTCCACCCGCGGAGTGCTCAAGCAACGGACAGGCTCGCAAGCTGGAAGATTTTATTGGGAGATTTATCAGAGGTTTCGGCGCTTGTATACTTAGCTCATGCCAGCTAAGGTGAGCATCAACAGGCGGTAGATGCTCCGTAATGCTGTCGCAATCGCTCTCGGCGCTAGATTACGTGTGGACGAACATGTCGCTGAGGTTTGCGCCATAACTATCGCAGCGTTTCGAGATCAGCTGCTCAAGGCATGGGAATGTTGTTGAGGACAGAGAAGGCACCCACAGTAGCTTCGTGGTCATCAGAGAGGGCTACATCGGGGGCTGGATGAATAAGTCGAAGCATGCGTTGAAGCTGATTGTGGGCATGTAGGACGGATACAGTTGATGGAAGAACGAGCCAGTCGCCTGCTTCGTTTCTGGTATCCGCCGGGGGAGGGGGGGTTTCGGTATTGGAATGGCAAACGTGCGGCAGTCGCGCGAGACATGTGGTAGGTGAGCGAGGACAGTTGGGCAGAGAGAAATTTGTAAGCAAAACCAATTCGCAAAGATGGTAGACGTCTGCAAGGACGAGAGGAAGAAATAAAGAGCAGTCAGTGTTGAGAGGGAATGGGGATTGGGCGCTGAAACGAGAATAGCGACAGAGCGCGAAGAGTTCGAGAGAGGCCGATGCGTCTTCGCCTTGTCCCAGGCATGTCTCCCATGAGAAGGTGGCAGAACCTCATTGGCATCTCCGACGGAGTTCTCCTGTGGGCCTCGCAAGTAGGTATCTCCATGTTAGCATCACTGCATCCGTCGTCGCTGTAGCCTGGGAAAAGGCTCCTTTGGGTGATGGGGATGTCTGCAGCGAGGTGCATTCGTCGTTCTCAGGTCTATGGGTGGAATTCTGTGCCATAATGACGGCCAGAATGAAGAATGGTGGTCCAGGGAGGTTGCTGGGTACGAACGGACGGTACAGGTGGCGTTTGGTCGGCATTTGGGGAGGGCGGCGTGCTGAGAGAAATCAAATGTGATGGCTTTTGGTGGTAAAATCGTCATATTCGTTGCTGCCCCGCCCTGCACAACCGTTCATTCCTAGCTTAGCTTGGGTACCTACTTCAGGGGACTCTGAAGCTGTGGACTGGTGCCTCGGCGCGAGGTGAGGGTGGGATGGTGCCCACCTAGGTAGTTAGGCCTGCGACAAGCGCTTGCCAGTTGTGCGCGCGACACTTGACATGTGCTTCGCTCATCAAGTCCAGGTTTAGCCTGCAGCTTGAGTGCTGAGTGCTGATATTGACGGGCAATGTTTATTTCTGCTTGTGAAGACTGCAATGGCATTTGTACAGGTCGAAAGGCACTTGTGCAGGTTGAGAAGTCCTTGTGCTGTTGATGGTGCATGGAGCATCCCACCGAAGCAGAAAATCTCCCCCTGGCCCCGCGCCCCGGCCCCGGTACCTGACTGCCGACAGCTCCACTCCGGACTGGTTTTCGCGTTTCCAGCGACCGCGCCGTTCGGGATTCCAGCACACGGGACAGCTCCAATCATGTTCGCGGCCCCAACCCAGAGCCAGCCTGATAACGCACACACAGTCATCCTTGGATGGCAGCTTGATGGTGGCGCCGCTCGATCGCCGGTCGGTTTGCGTGCATGACTGCCTACCTTACGCTGAGGTAGCAGCCTCGATTTCAACTTGTGGCGTCGTGCGCCACACTTGAGATTTTAATGTGGGTCGCTGTACTCCCACTGGTGTACACTGGCCCACATTTCTCTGTTGTGGTCCGAGATCTGCAGCAGCCCCACAAGGTCACGGTCAACCTCTCGATGCTTCCTGCAAAAAACGAATGCGAGGGGGATCCAATTTAAGTATCCCTAGAAGCCATCAGAGCACACTTTTTTGCCCAAACTATTGCATCGCTTTGCGAACGTGATTCTTTCAGAACGAGTAGTTCGGCGTCAAATAATCGGATGGGGAGTAAAAATACCCTCAGCAAAGTTGACAGCGGGCTGAGAGCGATTGACGTATCCGTGTGGCTCATGGTGGCAAGGGAAGCGAGGCCGGAATAAGACTGAGACGAGGAAACTTGGGGGAAGGTAGTGCCTGTTATGTAACTGCTCCAGGTAGGTAAGGTGGGAGGGGAAGCGGCAAGCAATGCACCCATCCCATTTTGGGGGGAAGGAAATGAAAAGGCACGCTGAGTGTTGGCGACGATACGAATCGAATGTGCGAATCGGTGGAAATCGAGAAATTCCCAACACGCAGTCCATGCAGACGTCAATCATTCAATTGCGTGCGGTCGTCAACTACACTTTGCAAAGCTGGGTGGGCGACAAGGTGGTGGGCGCGGACAAGGTTGAAAAACGCGTCGCGACTGTAACGCGGGGTAGGTTCGTTCGCGTCACAGTACACTGACGATGTCTGGCCGCAGAGACCCCTGTGGCACCTGTAGGCAGGTGCAGCCATAACCTGACCAGACCATCTAACAAGGACCCACCCGGCCGTCTGCGACTTGTGAGCACAGGGTGCATGGGTCGCGGCTTCCTTCCGCTGAGGTCTCCGCAACACCAGGACACGTTCCAACTTCATCAAGGTGTTCGTCGCAACCACTACAACCACGCCTCCAGCGACAACAACAACAACACGTCGGCATTGACCGCATAGCATCGATGTACCATTGCTACAGCTTCTGGTGCATACGCTTCCGTCCGGCATTCAAATGTCCCCTATCTTCTCGCTCGTCATCCGACCTCCCCATCGACGCCTCCATCGTTCATGCATGAGCTCGACCTCCTCAAAGCATGAATAACATCTTTGGGGCTGGTGTCGGAATGGCCGTGCCGGAACTTGGCGACCCGGCCATCTCCAACACGCCGTTCGATGCGCAGGCCACACCAAATCTGACCAGTCACCAGAGCTCAGAGAGGGTGTTCTTGGATTGACCCATGCCGACGACTCGGCAGAGCTCTGGTCAGCGGATCTCCCTTGGGGAGGGTAGAGGCAGCGACGTTCCCGTGACGGAAATTGGCATGCCCGAGACCATCGCAGTCTGCGTCGTGGACAACACCTCAGTGACCTTTGAACACATTGCCAACGCCCAGGACACATCGACGCCTCTACAGGCAAATTCTCGGCACCATTGGAAGCGTGATTACTGTCTCCAGCATGCTGTCAGGAGCCACGCCCTAGCTGCGAACTCCCTGGACGTCCTAGCCGCCGTGGAAAAGGACTACGTAGTTGTATGGCATCGGGTGGCCGTTGATTCATTGCAGTGAGGCGTTGGGTCAGCTGGGGGCGTCGACTGGCGCGAATGGCCCCGACGTAGAACAGAACAATGCTCATAGCCATAGCAATGGTTTTGATATCAAACGGCGGACCCGGACGTGGGCACTATTAAGGATGCTCGTAGTCGATCAGCTGGTGACCCCTGCGAGGGCTGAGACTTCCCATGCCAGGCTGCCCTCGTTTAGTGTTGCACAACTCTCAGCCAGTCGCATCACCGTAGTCATAAGCAGATTCAGAACACTGCAGCCAATCAGAGAACTGTACCATCCTTCGGCCGCGCAGGTTTGCAGCTCCGTCGCTGCCGTTATCCCTTTCATTATTCCAAACTTGGGGTTTCTGGTCGCTGCAACCTTGGCAGCCGCTGTGGCACGTCTTGAATTCACCCCAATGGCTCCAGCAAGCGACCCGACTAGAAAACCAGGAGTTCCGTTGCGTTTTTAACGAGATGGATGCGCAATCGCTTCAGAGAGCGTGGGCGACACTACAAGTCGTTTCCTGTCTTTGCCTAAACACCGCACATGTGCGTTCTCTCCGCCATCGTCTCTTCCCTGACCGAAATGTGTCGAACTCTGTAGGAAGCCCTCACCAGGCGCCCTGGTGGTGATGGTCATGGAATATTGCCCGCATGGATATTGACAGCTTTTCTCGGGCCGTTGTGGGCCATGACTTCACTGTTTTGCGCAGTTCAGGCATTCGATGTTCGCATACTTGAGTGAGCAAATTGTTGCCGAATATGTACAACTTCGGCTTACGACTATACGTATTCCTGATTGACCAATCGACTGCCGATAATCGCTCACATCAATCGTTCCCTGATTGCCAAGCCCATGTTCGTGCATAGAGTGCCTCGAAATGCGGCGGCTGTTGTAGTCAGTGTTTGGTCAACAGGCCTAGGCTCCTGTATCAAGGCGCACCGGACAAATACAGCTGATTTGCAAAAATGCCCATTCCTCTCGTCAAACACTCTTATGAATATTTGCCATTCAAGACCTCAACTACCCATTCGGAGCCGTTCACAGAGATTCCAAATCAAGCTGCAGTCTTGTCTCCATGATTCGTTATCCGGGTCTGATCCAACTCCTATAGGTATCTCATTCACAATGTTCGCATGAGCTATTGAGAACCGCAGAAATGCATGGGGTCCAGAGGGAGCCAGCATGGGGACAAGTCCTTGTGCACTGAGCGCGCGGGGCTTGGATCTGGACCCGTCGCAATCCTTGCGACCTTCTGTAGCGCCACTGGGTAGACACCATGGGAGAATTATCGTTGGATTAAGATCTGGGATGCTCAAACTGGGCATCTGGAGAGATTTGAGAGCGGAGGTGATTGTTGTAACAAAAGCCAAGAGATGCAAGAAACAAGAAGATATAAATGTCGGAGTACGGGTGTAGAGCTGAATTTCCTGCTGGCTCAGCAAGCAACTGGCAGCGAAGACTTGCTAGGCTTACTTTATGCCATCTTCATCAAAAACTGGACATGCCACTGCGGGCATTAGCACATCGAATGGTAGATGCGTGTCATGTCACTTTTGCTAAGCGTGGTCGAAAGTCGACGGCACACCGTGACTCATTTTTATTGACCCCTTAAAAAGGGACTTAGAGATAATCCCCTCGTCTGGGATGATAGTTGCTCGTTAGAATCAGACCCAGTGATTGAGGACTAGACGTGGTGTTGAACCCGGCGGAAGGCCTAGTGATAGTATGTCAATACTTGAAGTCGGAATGAGGATCTCATACTCGAGGCAGACATTGTTTCTTCTCGCAATCCGCGGGCCCGGGACGGCTTAGTCGAGGCGGGCTCGGTGAGGAAGACTGTGGCGAAAATGCGGACAAAAGACTTGGGGTAGAATGCTTGCTGTCGCCCACATCTGCTCAACAGACCAAATCCAACGCAACACAACTTGATGCTGCCAGCTCTTGCGGTCCATCTCTGGACTTTCCTAAATATAACACTGAAATCCACATGTCTCGTAAGTTATGCTCGATATCCTCACTCCCAAGGCTTCACCCCTACCCCGTTCATCTCCGCCAAATCCATCTACGGATACCGAGGGCAACACATGAGACTAGCCCTAGGCAAGATCATATGGAAAAAAGATAAGGTTTTGAAGGAAACAAGGTTCATGCCCTACAACAGGTCTGGATTAAATCAACAAGAACAGTAATGATGTGTAAACGGATGGAATTATGGTGGCTGCAGACCCGGCACCCGACTTTCGGCGCGACGTCCCCATAGTGCGTTTGTCCTGCCCAGCTTGCCTGCGAAATATGCCTCGGCTAATTCCTTTAGTACAAGTTATGAATAACTCTGCAGAGATTGGAATTCTTCAACTGAAACCACATCACTACGGCGTCTGGAGTCTGCCGAGCTATACAGTATGAGAGACCGGCATACTTACTAGAATCATGCATATTGCTGTCCCTCAATCACTCATGCATCTTCCAAGATCAAATCCCATCCACAAGAGAGAGTACAAACGCTGTTGTCGCTCAGTAGATTTTTGAGGAAGCTCCGGCCGTTGACTCGACATCACACAGCTCAATGAGGATGCAACATAAACCGTCATATGTGGAGGTTTCTCGGGCGGATTATTTCTTCCAGACCATCTCTCCAGGCAAAAGTGTATTCGACCTGCCTAATGCCTGCTGTGGTTGTCTTCTGGTACTTCAAGCGTTTTCATCTCATTGAGGCTGTGGAATTGACGGCTGACCTACCAGACTGCAAAGTTTGTCTACGATCCCACAGAGACGTCTCCCCTGAGCTCGCCCCTGTTTCCAATGACGAAGGCTGTCTCCACTTCATTCATGCTTTCGAAAATAGCAGCCGTCGTACCTCAGCGTGAGGATTTTAAAGACGGATTCGCTAACAATATCGAGACTATCCTCAATCTTGGGGTTGTCGTGAGTGTGGATAGCGTCATTGCCCCGTGCATGCTGCGTTACTGCAGCTATCGTTGTTAATATCAACGTTAAAGCTAAAACCGACGCTGGCATAATGATAATGAATCGAAGCTTAAGATTGAGGGAGGATATAACTTGTGGAGATTAGAGAGAGATATAGTAGGAGCTTTTGGAAATCCCCTTCTTGCGCTTCTATATATGTCGAGAGATAACTAAGATTAGCCCTTGAATGCAGGTCGCGATGGTTAGTAACGCCTAAATATAGGCGTACTCTTTTGCCCCTATTTCTGATGGATTTCGTTAGCATCTAGATCTTTGCTGTGGATGCATTAAATCTCACTAGGCTTCTATTCATGTAGCGATATTTGCGGTGAGATACTTGCAAAATGAATGGCTGTAGGGGTTGAAGTTAAGTAGCTTGAAAAGGCTGGTGGTTGTAGGATATGACGAGCGGTACTAAGGTTGTCTCGAACTTCGAGTGCCGAGTAAGACTGAGGTTTCAGACCACGTGTGTGGGTGTATACCGGTCGGCTCTGCTGTTCATAGCACTGCGGAATGATTCCGATAAAGACTAATAGTCTAGATCAGCTAATAGAGCATGGAAGAAGGATGATTAACAGGCGGCTCTTGATTTTATGAATGAAAATGCTACCCAGAGTCACGAGCGACTGCTTAGAGCAACATAGCGGCGACCAAGTATAAGACTTTCGAATGCATTTAGAATACAACAGAAGTCACGTCGAAATTTAGGAAAGAGAGAGACCCATTTAACTCAGAAGACCTCCTGGAACGCCGTTGAAGGCGTTAACGCTGAGTCTTTTAGTACTGAGATCATCCAAATACGTCCATGAGCCGCAAGTTAGCGTTGATTTTAGGGACTTTGAGAATATATAAGTTGCGAGAGAACAAAGAACAAATAGAATGCAATTCCTCGTTTTCTATCTTTTTCGTCCCTTGAAGGACTGCCGGCGAGGATCTACTCCGGATTGTTGTGCGAGACGAAAGAGCGGCATACCGTACGACGGCATATGAGCTATTCGATCACAGACATCAAGCAGACGAGCGATAGCATAGCAGTCGAACAAGGAGGCTTCCTGAACGATGACTGAATAGGGGCTGAAACCGTGCGGTTTCAACCTGATGATTGCGGCTTTGCAAAAACTTGAGAGCTCTATCGACTTTAGTCTCAGTCTGTGAAAGGAATGATTTGCGAATGCAGTTCGATTGTGCTTCAGTGTCATTCTAACATGGCAATCAAGAACAGAAGACCACCAGAGGTAACAGGAGAAAGGGGATATGAAAATTCTCAGTTGACGTGATCTCGAAATGTACCGTCAAATACGACGCATATCGTTTAGACCATCTCCTCATCTCGTGAGCCGACAATCACCCACTTGTTCTGCGCTCCTGTCTTTGTCTCCATCGCATGATCTAGCCACCCACTAGGCTACTAGCCGCAAGCATAAAGATGTTAGCATAACCTAATTTTGTGGCAAGAAGATCGCTGTCATGCGAGGCACTCGTCTTCATCTGCACATCTAACCCTGCTGAGGCCTGTGACTGACACCGCTACCAGCCACGATGTCTGGCCGCTAACTGCAAAAAGCATCAGCAATGGAGGTTATAACGAATTTAGAAGGTTAGGACGAGGCGGCGGACTAGCGCAAGAAAACCGGCAGCGATTCGTGCAAAACAAGCCGGACATTTGTTCAGTAGCACTTCTCAATGTCTGACGATAACGTAGTGGACAACTCCGACGAGAAGTTTAACAAGCGAGAGAGAAAGTTGACCGCGAGCCTGATCGCCCAGTCTCGCAAGGTTTCCAGCGCGGCAAGTACCTTGGGCTGAACAGCCGAAGTATCAAACCGAGAAAAATTGGTCGACGTGGTGATGGGGAACGGCCTTGCCTTTTCAGAAAAGCCAGCTCATTCCCCTCTAGTCTCCTCAGAACGATGTCTGGACCGGAGCTTTTCGTGTCGCGGGTTATCTAGGTTCCTCGGTCATTCTCGCAGCAAATGTTGTGGTAAGTGAGGGCTGGCGTGGGGCTTCTGGCGTCCAGACTGCTGCGTCTGGGTAGCACTGTGACGAGTCATAGCAGCATTGAAGCTATAGAAGGGAGGATTCAAGGATGATGAAGAGGAGGATCGGGAGAATTGCAACATACCCAGTCAATTTCGACGTGTCTCTTGGAACACCTTTGCCAGAAGGCTGAGGGCTCCGTGAGGAAATCTCGGTACCGGGCGTGGTCAACGTTACTCGACAGCCAAGTCAATTTAGTCGGCTTTGAGTTCGTTTTGCTGTGTCTCGACTCGTCTTTTCTTTTCAGAAGTAACGAAAGAGCTGAGTAGAGGTAACCAGATGCTGTGGACGCTGGCTTCAACGTCAAGCGAGACTCTCGGAGTGTAGCGATCCTGCCTGCCTACCTGCCCTCAGAATCCTTCCTGTTCTCACACCTGCCGTCAGAAGCCCTCCTAGCCCCTCTGAATAACCTCAAATTAGCGCCACTTAGTTAGGCAATCCGCGAAGGTCGATCAATTAGCAAAGAGATCCCTTGTATTGAAATCGCGTTCGAGCTTTGCTACTATTCACAGTAGTAACTCTGTCGCTCCCCTCCTTCGACTTCGTTGCGCTCCGCCCCAGGAGCTACGCTGCGGATGATGAGTATAGATCTGGAAATAATGGGTAAGATCGGGAGTCAAGGATGTCTCGACAGAAGGCGTTTCAAGTCTCAACCCAACCCAAGACGTCAGATACATGCCATACCGATCCCAGTCCTGGTCCCAGCTCAGTCGGAGAGTCTTAGGCCGGCCCGTTGAGTCCCTTGAATCACTCCGCTTTTCCCTTCCCTCATCCTGTTGATCATCCCGTTGAACATCTGCGGCTCAAAGTACACAGTTGTCAAAGCATCTATTTGAATTCCACTGTTGCATCTTTTAGTGATCCTGGTTGATAGGGAATTTCGTTAAACTAGGCCTTCTCTTTAAATATATGTGGTGGATACCTATAGCAACCCCAATCATGACAGGCCTATACACTCCATTGCGTTAACAGCGTCCACCCCCCCTTTTTGCTAAAATTACGCACGCATAATCCCTATATATACATAAAAATTTACTTAACGCTA
The DNA here is from genome assembly GCA_025328345.1 of Colletotrichum sp. SAR11_59. Classification (NCBI taxonomy): domain Eukaryota; kingdom Fungi; phylum Ascomycota; class Sordariomycetes; order Glomerellales; family Glomerellaceae; genus Colletotrichum; species Colletotrichum sp. SAR11_59. The sequence continues at coordinate 6,400 of JAKMXC010000132.1, read as the reverse complement.
TATAGATATTCATAATATAGTAATTAACCTATTCTAATAGCTTTAATTAATCTATTTCTATTAAATCTTATTATCTAAGGGTATTATAATACCTCCTAAACGCCACTATATAGCTTAATAGGTAGATAATAACCCTTCTAAGTATTATCTATCACCTATCGCTAATAGTATATAAAAATAATAATATATATAATAACTAATATAAGATACTACTAGAGATCCTCCTTAACGCTCTACTTTATTATTAATTAAGATTGTTACGCCTACTAAGAGGGCTTACTAAGCTACTACTACTAAAGAGACTACTAAAGAAGCTGCTACTAAAGTTATTATTACTAAAGCTAAACCTAAAACTAATAATTTAGTAGTAGCTAAGTGTTATAGTTAGCTATCTAATAGTAAGGTCTACTAATAGAAGTTAGGGATTAATATATTATAATAATATACTAAGGTTATAGTCTAGGTTATAAGTTATAAGCTATAGTAGATTAGGTTTTTAGAGACTAAGGTGATTAGTCTTAAGCTTAATAAGTAATTTATAGTAAAGGTAAGCTAAGAGTATCTATAAAGATAAATACTAAGTTAATTACTAAAGAGCTATAGAAATCTAACTATAAACTAGGCTTAAGGTTATACTATATATAAGTCTAATTCTAAATATATTCCTTTATACTTTAGGTTAATTTAGATTATTTTAATCTATAATAATTATTTAGTTTCTAAGTTATATTAGATTATATTAATTTAATATAATTACTATCTTATTATTATATAACTTAAGCTATAGTTCTTCTATTACTAAGTAAGTCCTTATTATTTCTATAGTTTTATAGTATAAATATCCTATTTTAGCTACTTAATTCTTAAGTAGGTTAGCTACTTATTACTCCTATATAATAGGTTATAATATTAGGTCCCCTCTCTAAAGGTCTTACTCTTAAGACTTAATATAAGTAGGTTATTAGTCTTAGGTTAGGGATTTATTAATTATACTTCCTAATTTACTTATAATATTAATACTATATTAGGTTGTATTTAGAAGTTAGATTCTTATGAGGCTTATTATACTTAGATTTAATATAATTATAAAGCTCTTAATACTTTAGTTAATTACTATAGTTATAACGTAATACTTTATTCCCCTTATTTGTAGTATAACTAAGTATATAAAATAGATCTTTTTAACTTAAAGCGTTATAGTAAGTATATAAAGTAAGGTTTTTTAAACTATAATAGTAGTAATATAGTAAATACTTATAAGTAACTTAAGCTTTAGTATTTTTCTAGTATTACTAACTATATTTTAGTAGTAAATTATTATTTTAATAAGTAAAAAAAAAGTAGAGTAGGCGGAGGAGGAGGCTAAGGAAGTATTAGAGGTATTATAGATTTAGCTTACTACTCTAAGTTATTTATCTTATCTATAGAGATAAAAGAAATTCTTAAAGGAGTATAGGTTAGATTTAATTTATTAGGGAATATAATCTATTAATAAATAAGAGGCTAAAGAGTAAGCTCTAGAAACTTAAGAGTCCTAAGTAATAGAGGACTTATTACTATAGGGAGCTTAGAATAAGTCTAACTAGCTTTATCTAGGTATAAGGTTTATAGATTTAGGTATTCCTCTAAATATAAAGTCCTCTAAGGCCTCTTATTTATATTTTAGTATTCCTAGGTAAATAAATATTCTTCTTATTTATACTAAGTAAAGTTATCCTCTAGGTTATATCTATATTAATAAAAATTATATCTTTCACTTTTAAGCTTCTTTTTATACTTACTATATTTCTTATTATATTTATTTATTTATTTTTTATTTCTTTTATAAAGTTTATTTTATATTCTCTAAATTCTTTAGAGGTTATAAGTAGTTTTAGCCTATTTTAGAGGTTAATATAGTTAAGCATTCTAATATATTTATTAATCTTTTCTTAATAGTTAAGTAAGTTATTATTAGGTTCCTATATATTTTCTTTATAACTATAGTTTTTCTATTTAATAAGATATTCCTATTTATTATCTCTATATTAGTAGTTAAGTAGTCTTTCTACTTTATATTCTAGTTTATTATCTTCTATAATAATAATATTATTTATTTATAATCCTTATAAAACTAGTTTAAAGAGTAAGATATAGAATACTAAGTAATATTTTATAATCTCTAGAAGTTTAAGTTTATAGTTAACTAATAAAATAACTTATAAAATTTTAAAAAGTCTAAGTTTTTTATAGTTAAGTTTATTATTTAGTTCTTTTACTTTAATATTTTACTATATAAGATAAACGCTATCTCCCTCTTTTAAAGTTAATCCTTTAATCCTTTATTTATTACTAAACTTAGTTATTCTTTATTATATAAATTTAAGTTCTTTTTATATGTTTTTCTAGATATTTTTAATTTATTATACTAAGGTAATAGCTTTTATTATAGCTAAACTTACTTAAGGTTCTCTATAAGTAGTAGGTTTAAATCTATAGTTAAACTAGAAGGGGGATTCTTTAATACTTTCTCTTATTATACTATTATAAATAAACTAAGTAGCCTCTGGCCGTTCACTATGATTTTTACCTGCTTAGAGCGACAGACCTCCTAACTCCACGCCTCTTAATAATACACACAGCCTTCAGTTATATGATCCCTGACGACCTCCTAAGTCTCCAACCACCTCTCCCAACCTCAGCCGCACCATAGGTTTGAGGGTGAGGAAGAGGAAGAGGGAAGGGCATGAGGCCCTACGCGCAGCAGAGCTTTTTATACTTCTAGCTATAAGAACCTCTTACAATAACCTCTTTAGTTGAGGAGTTATCTCCGTTTAGTAGCGTTTATAGTACCTCGCTAGAAGGTTTAGCGAAGCTATCGCTAAGCTATAAGAGCCTTAGTAACCTATTTAGCCTTAATATAATTAGCCTTACTATATATAGCGCTACTAGCCCTACGCTATATAGCTAGCGTTATTACTATTCTATTAGTCTATTTAGCTAAGGTATGTATTCAACTTTATACGAGGGTTTATCTACTAGCAGGAACGTATAAGGTTTCTATACTATTTTCCTTAATTAGTAGAGGGTATAGGTTAAAGTACCTATATAGTGTTTCTAGAATTATACCTGCATATAAGGTGAATTTTGCTATAGTCTTTTTGCAGGGAGGCTACATCATAACTATAAACTTAATAAATAAACTAAGCTATTAGTAGTAGTATAATTTAATTATCTTAGTTATAGTTAATATAAGTATAAAAATAGGTTTTAAGGATTTAGTTAATTTATTCTATCTATTTATTAGTTTATAAATAGAATATAGTAGATATTAATTATTTAATACCTAAGTATAATATAATTAACTTCTAAAAGTTAGAAGTAAGAATCTTATCTCTATCTAATATAATTTCTTTAAGTATTCTATAGTATATTGATAAGGAAAATTACCTTAATAGCTATATTAAAGTCTTCTGAATAATTAGATAAATTATTATTATAATTATTAGTTTTATTAGATTCTAAATTAGAATCTAATATAGAGGCTTTAGTATTAAAGTCTTTAATAATAAGAGCCCTATTTAGTGGGCTATTATTAATTTTATTATTAGGATCCTTAGAGATATCCTAATTTTTAGGGGCTAAAGCTGGATTTAAGTAAAAGCACTTATTAGTATTATAGCTAGTAACTTTATAGTTATTACACTATAATCCTTTAGTCTTTTTCTAGCTATTTTTGCCCTTAGTTACTTTATGAGACTTATTTCTAAGGTTATTATTATTGTTTTTATTATATTGGCCTTTTTTATAAGTTTTATAATTAGTAACTAATATTTTTGTTTCTTCTTCCTTAGAATTAATTCTTTTAGATTCGTCTATAATACTACTAATTAAAGTAGTTATAGTATAAGAATCTGATTTATTTCTAAGGTGTTAGGTAGTATTAGATATAAAACCCTTGAATATATCATTATTAAGCCTGTTTAAAATCTAAGCTAATAATAGGTTTTTAGGAATATCTAATTTTTGAGCTTCTAACTCGTTAGATATTTCTTTAACTTTATTAATATATTCTTCAATATTATTATAATTAGATAACGTATTATTTAGGAAATCCTGAAATAATAGGTTATTTGAAGTAAATCCTTTGGGATTATAGGTTTCTTTTAATATATCCTACGTAGATTTAGTAGTTTCTGCGTGTTAGATTTATATATGAGGACTATCTTTAATATATAATAATATTAAGCTAAAAGCCTTTTTAGATTCTTTTATAGTAGGACTTTTATCCTCTATATTAGAATTATCACTATTATTTTTACTATTATTACTAATAGGATTTTTTATAATAGCGTAGCTTAAATGTTTAGTAATTAGATAAGCTTATATCCTAACTACCTAAGTAGTATAATTTATACTACCCTTAAGGTTAGGAATAGAAAGGGACTTATTATTAGAAGAGTCTATTTTTAATATTAATAATAATATATTTATTATTATTTATACTAAATAAGATAAACTACTTAATTTTATATAGGTAAGTTAAAATACAACTAATAGATACGTATTTTTAAAGAATTATAAGACTAATAGATGTTTATAATTCTATATAATACTTTATTATAAAATATCTTTTTATACTAGGTATTATATAAAACTAGAATAGTTCTATTTTTAATCTATCTATTTCTAGATAAATAGTCCCTTTAAGACTTAAAAGATAGGAATAAAAGTTCTTAAAAGATATACTTTTAATTCCTTATATAAAATTTCGAGTATATTATCTTAATTTTTATAATAAAAGTTAAAATCTTCGTTTTTTGTGTATGTATTGTTGAGTATTATAGCGAAATAAAAGGCGTTTTCAGTTAGAGTAGCTTCCTAGGAAGTATAACCCCTAGGCTTATAAACTATAAAATTATATATAATTAAAGTAGTATTATTAGGGGTAGAAATATTATATTATATAGCAAAAGGGGGAAACTTTTTGTTTTATTAGTTGTTATAGTAAAATTCCTAATAATTAAGAATAACTATTTATAGCTAGTATAAATAGTTATCATTAATATAAAAGAAATAATACTAATAATAGTAATAATAGGTAAAAGGTAGTAGTGATAAGTAGTAGTAGTAGTAGTTAAATAGATAAAACTGTTGAATTGCTTGCTTCTTTAAAATCTGTTCTAAGTGAGAAAAATCTATCGTATATATAATATATTTTTTCCTCGTAATCCTTTACTTAATTAGGTAATTACTTAATTAAGTAATTACTATAATAGGTAATTAACTATAAAAACCTTACTATAAAGTTAATTATTACGGCTTTATTTTATCGGATTCGGATATTCTAGATCTATAGTATTATTATAGTTATAGTTCTTAGATTTGTTACGGATTATTAGTTTCTGTTGTTTTGGTTTCAAATCTTAACTTAATTTTAACTTTAGTTAATAATAGCTGTATTATTAACTTTAGGGAATTATTATTCCGTTAATATATATTTTTTATGGTAACTAACCTAATATATAGTTTTTATTTGTTTCGGCTAATCGTAGGAATTACTATAATAGGTAATTTATACGATTGCACTTTTTGTTCTAATTAGGCAAAGTTGTAGTTACTTTATTCCTTTTAGTTATATTAATATGTGATTAATAGTGATAAGGATAATTATTTAATTATCAGGTATAGTTTGACTAGTTGTACTAGTATTAGTAATCTTAGCCTTATACATTTTTTATAGCGTTAGTTATATTTAGTTTTACTTTAATTCTCCTTTAGGGGGTACTTAGTTAGGACTTAGTAGTTTTTAGAAAATAGCTCTATATATACTTATTATGTTAACTAACTTTAACTAGTATACTATAGATCTCTTACTTAATAGATTAATATAGTATTAAGGTGTTAATATATTAGGATAACCTTAACTCGCCTAAAACTAACGCTATAGAGTTTTTAACTAGTGTTACTATTATCCCTCTTAGTAATCTAGTATATATTCTTATATAAATATCTCCCTCTAACTTTTAATAGTTTAAATAAAGTTTAAAGTGAGATACTATATTAGAGAGGGCGTTAGACTACCTTCTATACTAAGTGCTATTATTTATAAAGGATTTAATTAAGTTCTTAATATCTTTAGTAAGATCTTAAGTAAAACCCTATTTAGTAAACTAAATATCTAGTAACTTAATAATTACTAATAAGCTACTATCTATTAATTATAGTTTCTATAGCTTCTTTTTAAACTCTTTATTAACGTTATATTACTTTGTAAAATAAATAGCGTCTTAAGGGGCGAATTTTTAAAGGAATCAAAAGCGTTGATTTCTAGGAAAAAGAGAAGGGAAATTCCAGCTCCTTAAATACTTTTTAGGATGCGGATTTCCCCACTTTTGATCCGTTTTACTAAGCTAGTTAG